>PVJX010037103.1:0-17169 GCA_004027295.1 Dolichotis patagonum | reverse complement strand
GCATGTGTAGAGCTTATAAACAGTTTACGAGAACCAACTATATAACACATGTTGAAATGAACAACTACTTTGAAAAAGAGACACTACAATACCCAGTGCTGACTCCATAATGTCATGATGTGAAGTCCAGCAAAACTATCACTTTTTGTTCAAAGTGATCTTAGCTTGCTTTGCCTTGTTTAAGTTCAACACACATGAAGGTATGGACAGCTGTTTTGAGACGAATGAGAGACACTATGACAGCCATTCTTGGCTTTCCTAATGTCTGGTCTTGAAGACCTGTAATGCCCTCCTCGTCCTGCTCAGATCAATTCCATACTAGGTTGTTTCATGTGAATTCCCTGTATGTGACAATATGGACAACTATTTGGAAGAAAACAAGAGTCAATATGATAGAGAGTGAATATCTCCGATTGTCTAGTTTTAAAATTTTTGTCTCTTACATTGCTTTCTTGTGATCCGCTTTGCTCTGTTTTGTTGTGTTTAATTTTACCCTTTTGATATAATTGCATGTATATTTGAGTGGGTAAGATGGATGACCATATTGCTGTTTTTGTCAGATCGTGGAGCAGAGCTGCTAACAGTCTCACTGTTTGAATGTCTACTTTATATGTTTTAACTTTGTAATTTGAACAACTATTTCCAAGAAGTCAGTATGTCATTTGTCAAGTAATAATTTCTTAGGTTTTTTTTTTTGTTGTTTTTTTTCCTTTTTTCCTTGGAATACTGTATTGTCGCTACCCTTTATTCTGTTTTGTTTTGTTCTCTTTAAATAAAATTATTTAAAAAACATTAAAAAAAATTGAGACATAACATTTTCTTTCATCAGACTGGCAAAGATGGAAGAGACTGATGATATATTTATTTAGCAATGTAATAAAGAATCATTTTCATGTACAATGTTTGGACTGGCTATTTGGTAACACATAGCAACAGCTCTACCCATCTGGCCTTGCTGCTCCTACAGCACCATGTTGATGCTCCTCCACTGACAGGTGGAGTCCACAGGCCCTCCTCACCAGGGCGGGCGTGCCACCACAGTGGAGGTGATGCAGCATGGTTTCCAAAGCTAACTTTTAAAAGGCAGCCCTGATTCCACCTGCTGCTCTATTGGGACACCAGCCTTTGGAGCTCTGAGCAGCCACAAGGGTAGTCCAGCCCTCTTGAGGTCAACCTGCTAGAGGAACCACAGGCAAACAGAGAAAGACGCCTGGAGTCCCAGCTGTCCCGGCCTCAGCTTCTTGTGAGTAAATGAGCGTTCAGAAGATTCCAGCCTCCCCAGCCAATAGCAAGTGGAAGAAAAATAAGCCATCCTCACTGAGCCCTGCCTATAGATTTATGGGTAAAAGAGATAAATGGTGTTTGGAGTAGTTTGTTATGTCCATGCTAGAAGATGTATATACTGCTGGATGTGGTGGCACACACCTATAATCCCAGTTACTGGGGAGGCCAAATCAGAAGGATTGCAAGTTCAAAGCCAGTCTGCCAATTTAGCGAGATCTTGTCTCAAAATAAAAATTTAAAAAGGTGGCCCTGAAGCAAGGCCAGTAGCTGCTGGTTTCAAACAGGAGCCTAAAGAAAATTCTTTCTGTGTCTGTGGTCATTTCAGAACTTTGGAAATGGAATGGTCAATTCATCAGAAAGAGATAGCAGGTGAGTATGGCGGACTTTGGGGGGCCTGCAGGGGAGAGACCCTAGTGCCTCGGACCTGCACCGTGCGGTTGACTCAGGGTGCTGGGAGAACAAGGAACTGCCCCCCTCTCTGGGGGCGGCTGAGAGTGTGGCAGACTTTCGGCAGCCTGAAGGAGAGAGACCCTGGCACGTCGGGACCTGCACAGTGCGGTTGACTCGGGGTGCCAGGAGAACAAGGAGCTCCACCCCTCTCTGAGGGTGGATGAGAGTGTGGCCGACTTTCAGCAGCCCGAAGGAGAGAGACCCTGGCACATCGGGACCTGCACTGTGCAGTTAACTCAGGGTGCCGGGAGAACAAGGAACTCCGCCCCTCTCTGGGGCAGCTGAGAGTGTGGCAGACTTTCTGCGGCCTGAGGGAGAGAGACCCTGGTGCATCGGGACCTGCACAGTGTGGTTGACTTGGGGTGCCGGGAGAACAAAGAACTCTTACCGTCTGTGGGGGGGGCGACTGTGATCCTGCCTGCGTGTGGGCTGAGAATCAGACATCTGATGTCGTCCTGTCCCCAGTCCCATGTCCTCCCGCCCCCTCCCCCCTGCCTAGCAAGTGGGAGCCAGTGAACTACACATCTTGTGAAAAGATTGGCTATGTTATTTAGTATGAGCTCTCCATATGCAAAGATGAGGACAACCATTTGGAAGAAAACAAGAGACAATATGACAGATAGTGAAGATCTCTGGTTGTCTAGCTTTGAAGTTTATGCTTTCTTATGTCCCATTCTGTTCTGTTTTGCTGTGTTTGATTTTACTCCCTTTTAAAATAAAAAAAAAATTTAAAAAAAACTAGAAATTGAGTGACCATATGACCCATCAATTCCATGACTGGGCTTATATTTAGAGGAGAAGAAATCCGTGTATCAGAGAGATGTCTGCACTCCATGTTTATGGCAACACTATTCACAATAGTGTAATAATGTAGAATCAACTTAAGATGGTCAATGAAATTTGTCTTTCTCTAACTCAGCCAAGATGATCAGAACGTAGAAAATGGACCTGCAGTTAAATGGGTAAAGAAAATGTATTACGATACACAATGGAATACTATTCAACCACAAAAAAGAATGAAGTCCTGCCACCATGACAACACAGAGGAGTCTAGAGAAGACTACTATAAGTGAAAGAAGCCAGACACAGGAAGACCACATGTCCTCACTTATATGTGGAAGCTTAAAAAGTTGATCTCATAGAAGTAGAGAGTTGAATAGAGTTCAAGGCAGAGGAGGGAGACGATACAGAGAAAATGGATAACAAGTACCAGAATGCAAGTAGGTAGGAGAAATAAGTTCTAGTGTTCTATACATCCCAGGGTAACTATAGTCACAACAACTTATTGTATATTTGAAACAGCTAGAAGAGTAGATTTTGAACACTTCCAACACAAAGATGATAAAAGTCTGAAGCAATGAAAATTACTGGTTCTCCCTAATTTGATCATTATACAATACATACATGTTTAAAATATCACCCTATACCCAATAAATATGTATCATTTTATGTGTCAATTAAAAATTTTAAATGAAAGAGGCAAGCAATTATTTAAAACTTATTTGTCCTAATGTCTTTTCATTAGAATTTTCCAATTTCCTGTGGAGAAATGGAGAGGAAGAAATTGGCCATCCCTCCTCTATTTTCCCTCTTAAACCCTATGATAATGTCAAATGTCAGCCCCTAAAATATTCTGGCAGGCTAAAAGGGCATCAGATACAGGGCAGACCTAGACTTCATAGGAAGGAGAAAGCTGTCAAAAGAAAAAGGAAGTAGCAGAAGAAAATGTGCTTATTTTTTGTTGGAGAAATTGCCCAGGTTGATTTTCTGCATTCTGATCATCTTGAATGAGTTAGAGAAAGACAGATTCCATTATCAAAAGAAAAAAAAATCACAGCAGCCTCCTCCTGAGGGATTTGGGAAGTCACGAGCTGCTTCTGAGATGCTATCACTATCACATTTCTCTGTGCTCAGTAGGACTGAAAGTCCAAAAGAATACTCCTGTCTTTCCTGTAAACATTTCCAAATTTTCAAGAAAATGAGAATATGTTAAAATTTCAATCTAGAGAATTCCATCAATGCTATCTTTCCAAGACCGATGAATTGGCAAGATTCACGTGAAAGGGAAATGCAAAGGTAGAAAATTGCCCCTCAAAGAGGAGCGTTCTGAAATGACTAAGGCATTGTGATGAATACCAAAACCTGAACAAAAAGGTGTCAGGAAAAAGGGCTTCTGCGGAAAGCACCTATAGCGCACACTTCTGGGGCTTCATGTGAAAGAAATCAACCATCTGTAACCAACTTAAACCTCAGACTGTGCTAACACTGGTCATGCACCTGGTCTAGGCCTCAGAGGATACCAGTGCTCTCGGCTCTGGAAGTCATATGGGGCCAGAGCGAAGTGGAAGTCTGCCAAGGCTTAGCAGAGCTTTGGCAAGCAATCACATGTGGGAATCGGAGCTTCCCTTTTGAGTTCCCTGGGTCTGAGACCTGGAAAGTATCATTTGCTGACCACGGGGCTCACCAGTTAATGGTACACCACCAGATCTTCTCCATCAGATGATGACTTCAATGTGAACTATGTGCTCCTACAAGCTTAGCAAGTTCTCTTCCTCACTAAGGGATTTATGTCAGGGAAAAAGCAGAATCGTAACTATGCACATACAGATACCTTTTGAAATAGCTGACTATTCCATTGGCTTAATATTACACAGTATTTCCAGATTCATACTAAATGATAAGTAATGGGGCCAACAATATAGGCTTTCAGAAAGATTTTACCCTGTTACCTATGTGTAAACATGAACAGTCATGTAAATTTTGCCTACATTTGCGATGTTCCTATAAAGAAAAAATTTATTTAACATGATTAATGTTTGTTAAAAATAAATTCCCCCTGCTTGCACAAAATAAGTTAATAAAGAAAGGGTGCAAATAAACATTTTTGCAAGACCCAAACTCAGTCTCAAAGACAACTCTATTTAAGGAAGTTTCTAGATGTATCTCGAGTGCCATGTGTGATACTGATTCCCTGCTACATGCTCAGGCTTTGACCAGACTGGATGAGAAATACCATCGCTTGCTACACCAGTACTTCTAATGCGCTCGCACTTCTGGCAGTCACTCTGGAATTGACTTCAGCTGATTTAAAGAACTGATGAACAAGAATTTTATCTGAATTGTCATCACCCTTCAGCAACTGGTCAGGCTGAGATGTCCTAAACTGGGAAAGGCGTGTCAGTGAGATGTGTCAGGTGTCCCATCACTCAACACACCCACTTCACACAGTGACAGGACAGCCCAGGGGGCTCGCTGCTGGGCGGCATTGCAAGATGACCCCAACTGTCTCTACTCAGACTGATAAGGACTGATGCAGGAAGGGCGTGCACTGGATGCATTTGTCTGCGCCTCCCCTTGGATCCTGGTTAACGGAGCCCACACACAGCAACAATGAAATACTGAAGCAGAAAAGCCCCAGGTGAGGGCACTTTCTTGTAAAAGGGACACTTTCTAACCACAGATGCTACAGCAGGGGACCAGTCAATAAGGCAAGAGAAAGAAGAATCATAGAAAAGAGTAAAATGAAGAGTTTGTGAGCAACAACAAAAATGTCATCCTGCCATCTCCAGACCAGTGAAAGTCTTTTCCCGCAGTGTGAAGTGGGAAGGGCTAGGAACCCTAGGAACCCCTCTTCCGCCATTCTAGCAGGCACTGTGGGGGTGTCTTACAGAGTGCATGTACACCCAATCACATCTTCTGATTTTGCACCAGTCAATGCAACGCAGAATAGGAACAGAGATGACAGGAACTATAGAAAATGATGAAGGTTGGTCAGAGCAGGAGACTCTAAACCTAAACTCTGGATCACCACAAGCAGATGTCAGGATCCTGTAGTGAGTCAACTCCAGTCCGAAGAGGCTATGATTAGACATGAGTGACTACAGATCAGAGCACAGAGAGCCAAAAGAGGGGCACGTTTCCTGACACCTCCCCGAGTGTCTATATGTGCACACACATACATGCTTGTCTCCCACCATGACCACAGCAGGTTTCTGGAGCCCCAATAGATAACTCTGGTGAGGACTTGTCTCTAGACTCACACTCAAGGAATACCAGCATTAACTTTATGTTTTAGTTCAATGCATCCAAACATGCTTTCACAAACTAACGATCAAAAAGTCAGCTGGCCACAGTGGAACACATCTGGAATCCAGCACTCCAGCGACCTCAGGCAGGAGGATTGCGAATGGGAGCCCAACCTGGGCAACTTAGCAACTCAGCAAGACCCTGTCTCAAAATAAGACACACACACAAATGGGCTGGGGCTGTAGCTTAATCCGAGTAAAATATATAAATGGTGTTTACATATATATTCTCAACCAATTCACTCCTCACATTAACTCTGTTTTAAAAATCTTAGAATGTGCTATAGATATTGGGATGCCCCGTGCATCTTGAAATACTCTGTACAGGGACAGGGATTTAGCTCAGTGGCATAAGCACCCGCCTAGCAAGCGCAAGGTCGTGAGTTCAATCCCTGGTACCAAAAAAAAAAAAAAAAAAGAAATACTCTATACATCTTTATATTAAGACCACATTTCACATTTTAACTGAGTCACTTTCCTGACTTCCCAAAAGGACAAGCCAAGTTCATAGCACCCATCACAGAATTAACCATCCTGGACACAGATTGTCATGTTTGTCACTTGTACTGAGAACCTTGAAGTCTGATCCATGTGTGTTCATAGTCTGTAATTTAGGCCCAGGTTCGTGAAAGAGAAAAACAGATGGCAGAAAAGGGGTGATCCTCTTCCTGGCAGAAACATTAGACCCAGCAAAAAGCCAGTGCCTTGGGTCAGGGTAGGCCTCTTGTCCCTTCACAGCTGCCCATTGTCTGGTACAGTGACTTCCGATGAGGTTCTTGCAAGGAGGGGAAGAGTGGGGGCTGTTTATGGAAGACACCATAGCTCCTTCACTGATGCAGACCACTCTGCCCAGGGATTCTCTTACACTGCCACAGATGTGCCCCCAGCAGATGGCAACTGTCTCCAGAAACAGTTTACGAAAGGTATCATTTGTAACGGAGAGACTTCAAGCTGATTGACTGGTGTAGGGTAGTGCTCAGGGTCGAGGATGATTTTAGAACCACCTGGAAGGTATATTTTCAGTACCCTTAAAGACAGGATGGTTAAATTGTCTCATATTAATTGAGACCTAGAATCATTGTGAGAAAAGCAGATTAAAACTTCACACAGTCTTAGAAATTTCCAGGCTCAGAACTATGTGGTTTATAACACTATTTCATCGTGGGAAGATACCATCTGAAAAAAAGTTTTTTGCTTATAAACTTCAACATTTTAGCCAGTGATAAGTTCATTCAAAAGGCACAGTGATTCTCTGAAGATTGATTCTAATAAGAAAAAGGATTTCTTTTCTCTTTTCCCCCTGTGGTTTTGTGTTGTCTTCAACATGAATAACTATACTCACTTTAGCAGAAGCCCCCAAACATCACTTGACAGCCTGTAGTAAAGAAAGGTCATTAATAACCTTCATTCTTAGATACTTGTTTTTCTTTTCTCTCATATTAAAGGAAAAATCCCAGCCTCGGATGGCCTAGCCTCAAAATAAGGAAAAAAATGAATATTCATTTCACAGGTCTAAATTTGGGCTATAAATTTAATAACCTTTATTTTGTTTTATTTTGAAGCTTTTCTTTGTTCAAGTTCTAAGTCCTAGGAGGTAGCTTGATATCCCAAATCCCTCAATTTCTAAAATCTCTAGTGTCTTATTCCAAATCAAGTGTTCAAGTTAATTATATCCTCTAGCTCCTGTTAAACAGGGGAAAATTCTTTAGAGACAGCGTTATTTGAATAAAACTTGTTAGAACTGTTTCATTGGAAGTATTGTCCTGGGTCCCATGAGAAGAGGCACACATGTGTTAGGAAATGCAGCTGCCTGAGTTTATGTAACTATCCGGTCATCTGTACAGTACTGCATTACCAAAATGGCATATCTTCCTCACAATTCAATATGTAAAGTAATCAGTACATAAATTACTTTTTTTAAAATCGGTACCGGGAATCGAACACACAACCATGCACTTGCAAAGCAGGCGCTAATCCCAGCCCATAAATTACTTTTAAAATATCCACACATATTCTGACTGAGGTGAAGTGGCTTGCAAAGATGACAGATTTTATATTACTTCGATTCTTTTATATGAAACATTGAGCAGAATTGATAAGGCCCCATTTAAAAGGAGCCTCTAAAAATAAGGATAATTCCTTCTACTTAAACCAAGAGCCTACTACACTCAGCAAAACTTCAGGATTTACTGCTCTGAGTCTATTCAGCATAGAAACATAGAAATTTTCAGTTCTATCAGAGGTCAAGTGGTAGAGACCAGGAGGGATTAAGACCCAAGGCCACCCCTCAACAGAATGTCCCACCTCAGTGTCCCCGGGCATCTCCCCTGCTTTTCTGCTTAAACCTCTCCAGGGAGGATGACCCAGCAACACGCTTGAGCCCAGGCTGGCTCAGCTGGTCAGTGTCCTGCCAGAGGCAGCCTCACGTAACAAACAGAGTGGAGGGCCCACCGGGGAAGGTACGGGCAGTCATGGAGTTACAAGCCAGGCACTCACACAGGTGCGCATGGCATGCTGAATCAGCCCAAAGGCAGGGCTGGGAGACCTGCAGCTGGAGGGGTGACCTTAGTAAAACCACTTACCCTGCTTAACCCAAGGCACCTTATCTGTAAATGGCTGGGGATGGTGATAACTCCTATGTTTCTTCCTTTACCAGAAGAGGACCAGTGACATAATTCATGAGGCCCAGTGCAGGGTTCAAAATTATTAAGAATTTCAAGAGGCTGAGGATGTAGCTCAGTAGTAGAGCCCTTACCTGGCACATGTGGCCTTGGATTTAGTCTCCAGCATTGCCCCCCTAACTCCACAACCCCTCAAAAAAGAATTTCAGTGCAGCAATACAAGAGCATTAAGCCAAGTGTAGGACCCTACTTGAGGTACTCTATTTAACATTCTGTTGTTCAGCCAGTCTGAAGCCACAGGGAGGCACAGCCCCTTAATCTGCACTCATTAACCAGCCCATTCTGCCACAACCCAGAGCACTTCGGTGTGTGTCCTCTCTGCTCACACATTGTCCACGCTCCCTTACGTTGGCCTCTATTCATAAATCCCCATCCACCCAAACTAAAGCCAGATGTAGTTGCTTCAGACAATTCTAAGAGGTAATGATGTTCAGATCTATAGCTCAGACATTGTAAGGTTTGTCTATACCTTCTTTAATTTACCCACCTTATGATTCTGCTAAGGAGGAAATGGGATTGAAGCAAAAAACTAAAGCCTGCAAGCTTCCCAGGTCAACTTTGCTACCAGGACTGTGCTCCCCAGAGACTGCCTCCCAGGCATCAGCCTGGATCTAATTCACCTCACATGCCCCAGCGGCTAGCTCCAAAAAGCAATCCTTGTGTCTCCTTGTCATTGGAGTGTACAGGTAACTGACTTAGAAATAGCTGTGACAAATGTGGAGAGGTTTGTTAGCTGCTCTGGGAAAGAAGCTTTGCGGCCTCCATGAGTGAGAAATGAACTTCCTTGGGAACAGCTGCTCGTCATCTGGTTGCCAGCAACTACTGCAGTCACCTTACTCCTGAGCCAGGAAAAAGCCAGATACTGACAGGTAAGCCAACACAGTCACAGAAAAAGTGAGTGGTCCTACTGCATTCAGTGCATCCTGAAGCCAATCTACTCTCTCTGAGCATGTTTAATAATAAAATGAGCGCGTAAAGCACATCTCGAAGAGAGCTAAAAAGATGACTGTCCCAAAACATACCTCAGACATTCGGAATATAGTTAGAGCTCAATTTAAAATTCACAATAGGACCATATCCCAGTGAGCTCGTTATAAATACACTGAATCCGCCTAAGCCATTCAACACACCCTGGCCCAGCCACACAGCACACTGCTCGCCTCTGCATCTCCAGGCTCCCCGGAAGCTGTGGCTCCCTCTCACTGCGTAGCATCCTTAAAGACGACCTTGCTGCACACTATCAGTGCTAGAAAAAAAATCAAAATTCAGAATTGGAAGCACAGTTTCTACTGCAAACGAATCACCGCAACAGGGTCATAAAGTTGAAAGGTCATAAATCTGACATCTCAGATCTCAGCCCCTCCCCTCAGGCTGTGGTTCCTGAGCCACCAAAGCCCAGTGCTGCTCACAAGAAGCAAGTCCGGGCCCACTTAGGACAGAATCATCACAAGATCCCCATACCCTCTGATCACATAAATAACACTGGTGATACAGTTTATAGATCACCATACACATTGATCCTCACACCCCTTTACACCATTGGACTTGGTTTGCATAACCCCTAGAGGGAAAAGGACCCTGGTGCCATTTCACAGACAAAAATGGGATCCTGGCTCCCCATAGGTGGACAGTTTGTCCAAGATCCCACAGTTACAGGAAAGTGGCAAGACACTGGGACCCAAATCCATGTCACCTGTACCCAATCATGCGTTTTTGGCAGAAGGGAGTTATTTTAAAGCCCTGTATGGCCTTCATTATTCCTGATTAGCCCATCTTGATTCAGTTCAGCCTTGTGAGCAGCTGGGGGAAAGCCCTAACAAATCCCACTTCCTCTGGCCAACAGCTCTCTCCTCCGCATTGTTCTCAGTATTGTCACACTTCCCCGTTAGTCACTCCCGAGTCAAGAGCTGGCCACGGCCAGCTGCAGACATGCTCCACTAGCTCCCCTGTGTGCAGCAGGTCCTCTGGGGCCCGGGTATGACACTGTTCTCCTCGGAGGCCCGAAGGAGGCCAGGAGCTGCAGGCCAACAAGCCCCAGGGGACCTCCCACACCACCTGTTATTGTGACCATCCGCAGCTTAATCAGTTTGTTTTGATCAGAGTGTTCCAAAGAGGAAATAAAGCCTATATTTATTTATTTAAAGGCAGAGCCACTTGCCCCTCTGAATTTTTGGAATTTACTGTCCTTTTCCTAAAACCCACTGGAGGGAGACGTGAGTGAAGAACACTTTGCCCACAGTGAATGTATTCTCTTACTGGGAGGGGGGTAAAAATAGAGTGAGTATTCATTGCAGCTCTTCTCAGATCCTCTATCAGGAAGGGCTGGAAAGACCTAAAAGGAACAGTGGGTAACTGCTAGGCCTTAGGGTTTTCTACCTAATGAAAAGAAGAAAACCCAAACAAACTGATGAGAGCACATGTACGAAGACACGTTGTTGTATGACCAGCCTTGCTCTCCCCTTCAAAAAATATGTTAGTCCTCACCCCTAGTATCCCAGATAGTGACCTTCTTTAAAGATAAGATCTTGGCAGAAGTGAGAAAATTAAAATGGGATGTCATAAAGGCAGGCCCTAATGCAGTATAACCACCAACCTTTATAGGGGGAGACAGAAGGGCTGGGGATGTGGCTTGGTGATAGAGCTCTTGCCTTGCATTCACAAGGCCCTGTGTTCGATCCCCAGCACCACACGCACAACAGTCATAATAATTTTAAAAATAATAAATCAAAGGGGAAATTGGAGACTCACATCTCAGAGAACTCCACGTGATGATGCAGACGCAGCTCTACATGCCAAGGAAAGCCAGAGATGGCCCGCCAAATGCCGGAAGTAAGGGAGAGGCAGGGAACAGTCTCTCCCTCACAGCTCTTAGGAGGAGCCAAATGGTATGTATGTCTTGCTCTTGGATTTGCAGCCACCAGAACAAAAAGATGATAAATTTCTACTGTTCAACCCACTTTATTTGTTACTGCAGGCCCGGCAAACTAGTACAGTTGATGTCACAGCACAGGTTCCTGGGTGAGCCCCACCCCCCCGGTTGGAGCCTTCACCACGGAGGCTCCTTCTGACCTGCATGTGGCTGGTTCCACTCAAGGAGCCCCCCAACCTCCAGGCCACCACTTCACATCCTCCTCGCCCACCTGCACTGGCCAACACCATCCCCTCCTTCAGCACTCACCCCATCTCTAGATTTATTTTCTCACTGGAATGTCTCATGCTTTTATCCAGATGTTCATAGGTTTAATAACTTCCCCCATACTTCTCCAAGCTCTGTAAAACCAGCCTTCTTTTCTGTCTGTCATAGCCATGGATCATAGAAGCTGAACAATTATACATTTCTAAGCCAGGGGTATGTTATAATTTGGATCCTAAATAATCTTCAGGAGCTCTTGTGCTGAAGGCTTGGTCCCCAGTGCAGCATTGTTCACAGGTGGGGCCTTTGGAATGTGATTGGATCATGAGAGCTTAAACTCATCAGTGGATTAATTATTTGATGAATATAAATTAACTGGCTATTGTTACATGGTGGTAACTTTAGGAGGTGGAGCACAGTTAGAAGTAGGTCATTGAGAGAGTCCCTTGAAGGGTTTATCTTGCCCCTCACCTCCTCTCCCCATTTCTTCCTTCTTCCCCAACCCCCTCCCCGTCTCTCTCTTTCTCCCCCCACCTCTGCTTCCTAGGAATGATAGAGAAAATGTCTTCTAACTCATCACAGGCCCTGAAACAATACGAACAAGTGACCATGGACTGAAATCACAAGCCAAAATAAATGTTCCCTTCTATAAATTGATTTTCTCAGTTATTTTGCCACAGTAACAGAAAGTAGTCCAATACAGAACACAAATATAAAGGAAGTCTGAAATTAAGAATAGGAACTGTCATTCATATTTACTCATTCAGTTTATTCAGGAAACATCTATTGAGACTACGAGTGCCTAGAACTCTCCAAGATTGTAGAAATTCAGCTGAGCACAGTGGCACATGCGTATAATCCCGGCATTCGAGAAGCTGAGGAAGGAGGATCACCACAAGTTCAAGGCCAGCCTGGCCTACACAAGCCTAGCCTGAACTATATAGAAACATGCTATCTCAAAAAGCAACACAAAACGATCTGATGAAATTCAAAAACATTTGAAGCCCTGCCCATTCATAAGCACAGGAAATGTCCAAATTTATCCAATGCTATATATTTCTAGGAAACTTTACAACCTGCAGCACCTGAAATTGCATTCAGCACTACCACTTTACTCCTACCCTCTTCCTTCATGTAGAACAAGACTTCAACAAAGAAGACAAAAGCATAAAAATATACTTGGATTTCCTTGAGAATCCAAATGCTCCCACATACCTCTGCCAAAGCCCAAACTCACAAACTCTAGGAGAGCCTCAGGAAAGCCTCAGAGGTTTCTGTTCCCTATGTCCCTAATCTACCTCCAACCTATGTCTCTCTCTTCTTACCTTCAGACAACAAGATGCGATCAGAGACAAAACTGGCTTGAGACTAGGAAGGACATTTGTGATGGTATTGTGATCCTAAATATTATGTATTGTGATCCAAGTATTGTAATTCCTTTTCCAATCTTCCTCACAACCCAAAAGGTTATATTTGTAATCCCACTGTTACTGGAATCCCGGCAAGTTAATTCCCAATCTACCACCTCCAATGTAACCCACAACAAGAGTAAAGACACCGAGACATATTCCAAGTTAAGGGCAGCCAAGGAGTCCTAAACCCAATCCCAGTGAGGATGTGCAGACAAAAGCTCTGATCCAAGGCCTCTGCCAGAATTTATTATCTTGTGAAGAAGGGGGTGGCTCAGGGATGAGTGACAGTGAGGATGGCAGGAACTACATGAGTAGCTTGAGCTGGCTCGCCAGGTAGGGAAAAAAGCATCTTTGCAAAATGCAGGGAGAATGACATGGAGAAGGATCACCCTGCATAATACAATTAAGGTAGCAACTGAATTGCTTTTGGAGGCTGTTGCTTCAGTATCTGATATGTAAACTTTTGTGCCCTGGGGACTCCTAGCCTTTTTATTTTGAGGCTCATACTCAGTTGACATTCCTGAAGCTGACTGGCTCTGCCATCCTGCTGTGCTCATATCTTCTATAGAGAGCACTATGTGAGGAAACAGGAGACTGTCTGATGGCTTTAGAGATTCCAGTACCTCAGCTAGCCTTATTTTCAATGCTTAGAGGCAATTGAAAACAGAAGGAAATATCATAGTCAGCTCTGTACGTATCAGTATATAGAAATAAGCGTTGATACAATCAATGTTGCAGCAATTGTTCTACATTCAAGGAGAGTTGCTCCATTTGTCTCCTACATAATGGTACCTAGGGAGCCTCAGAACAGCTGCACAAGGTCAGTGTCTCTAGAGTTTGAAACCCGAGCTAAATGGCACTGCCCACCCCTCACTCCAGAGGAGTGGCTGCGTGCAAATGTACCTACAGTGCTGTCTCAGGTGGGAGCAGAGAAAACACTGCACTGACAAAGTGCTTCGGTATTAAGGTCGGGGGACTCTGTGGATCCTGGCCACCACTGTTGTGAATCTGCTGCACAAGTAAACAGTCTGATTCCTTCACTGGGCAATGATGATACCTACCTCACACCATTGCTATAAGCAGGAACACACAGAAAATCTCCTGTACTGCACCTTTTCTATGGTGGATAATAAATATCAATTACCTATAAACGTTTTGGCTGTATTACATAATAGGCATCTTTCATAGTATATAATAGATAAGAACATCTTACTTAAAACATATGGCATCAAGAAATTTGTCAATATTAATGTCAATGGGCCACATATTATTGAGGACAAATTTGAGCTGGAGATAAAAGACAAATGACCCAGGTCTGAAGCAGGAAGGGTGATACAGGAACACAAGACATGATTAAGATAAACTTTTTCACGAAGGTCATGTTCTGAGACACTTCTATGTCACAGGCTGAAGAACAACAGTGCAACCCAGCATCTTGGAATTGTTGAGACATAGTGTGGTCTAGATTCAATTGCTGTACCTGGAAATGAAAGGGAATATTTCCTGTAATGGTCAGAAACCGTCAGATAGAGCTGTGTCTCAAGTGTGGCAGAAACAAGATGAATTTAAGAAGAGAAGGATCCCAAAGAGCCTCCAAGAACCAGGCAGACCTACAAAGGAGTGAAGCAGGGTTTAGACTTGGAAAGCAGGTGTACAGTCCTTGTGCTGTTTACAAGTTCCTTACCTCCCTGATGACAATTCCTAAAAACACTTTCATATAGCCCTCAGGCCACAAGTTCATGACCTCTACCTAATCACACATTTCCTCTGTGTATGTAGTTCATGACTCCTGCATTCTCATGTTGCAATATGATGATTCCTAGGTGAAATGGTTTGCTAGGTGGGATATTTCTGATCATAGAAAATGGACTCAGCCAAAGAGCAGCCCACTAGCCAGCCGCAGAGGGCCTCTATCTGGGGGCTTACTAAATGTTCCATCACCAATGGGGAGAGGTCTTATCAGACACTCACTTTTAGTTCACCACTGAGATGTGAATGTTCCCTTTTATCCTTAAAAATGACATCATAAAGAATTTATATAGGTTTTTTTGGCAGGATGTGGTGGCATACACCTGTAAGCCCAGCAGTCTGGGAGGATAAGGTAAGAGGATCACTAATTTGAGACCATTCTCAATGGGCAACTTAAAAGCTTGGCAAAATCCTGTCTCAAAAAAATAAAAATAAAAAGGACTGGTGATGTTACTCAGGGAAAAGGTCCTCTATTCAATTCCCAGTACATAACACAAACAAACAAAAAATTTTTTTCTTATAAAAAGAGCAATATAAAAATGTAAACCTAGTTTTGGATGATGACACAATTGTCCCTCTGAGGTGCCATCTTTCCCAGTTACAATGTGTTATGGCTTGTGTCTAGATGTTCCCCCAAATCCTCATGCAGTCATAGATAGGGGTGTTCAGAGGTAGCTGGATCTGGAGTGTGTGTTTCTGGGATCAATGGTGAGATCTACTTAATCCACTAAATTAGCACACTGGTTGATTTGGCTTAGTTTTAGGATTAAGAATGCCCCTCTGTGGGTGTGTGTTACCTGCCCTAAGGGCAGCTACCCTGGATAAGATATAAGGCACAGAAAGAGAATCACTGTTATTCACTTGTTGCTTGCTGCCTTCTGCCCACCATTAACCATTTCTACTCTGTGATGCCCATCTACCTTTCCACCATGTCTTGGAACCAGTTGATTATGGACTGAAACATCTACAAACTGTGAAATAAACAAATCTTTCTTCCATTAACTTTGGGTGTTGGGTATTTTGTCTCAGCAATGGGAAAAGTGAGACACGGTGATAAAAAGTCATCACTGGGTGGAGAAGTGTGATTGCAAACTAGTGGCATGAACTACATAAGTCTGACTGACACAGTTGCAAAGCAGAGCATAATCACCCAACTTGCCCAGCTGGCAATTGCATCCAAGCAGATCATGTGGGAATGATTTCAACAACAATGTTAGAAAATATGTAAAACAAATGACATATAAGTATAGGCCCCAACTTGAAACACCCAGGACTCAATCAAGTGTCTCTTCTAAGTATCTGAGTAATTCTATAGTCTTCTACAAGAAGACAGGAGATAACTGGTTGGACTTTTCATTTTCTGAATGGCCATGGGCAGGTCTCTTCACACCTATACCTGTTTCACATTTGCAATAGGACCTCATTCTTGAATGACTGGAAGGATATTAATGACATCCTAATTCTCTCCAGACTATGGAAATGTAGCACTGTTTCTATACTGCCATCACACACTCACAATATTGATGAATTACATTGAACTAAATATTTCCTGGTAGCTCTTTTAAAAATAGTTGTTGTGGTGGATTGATAACTGGTGGTCAACTTGTAAGACCAGCTGAACTGAATCAGCATGGTGCTCTGTGGATGGTACACCTAAAGATTTTTGCCAAGATAAAAAGGAGAACTGCAGAGGAAGTAGTATTGTTGTTTGGTGATGTTGTTTCTCCCCTTGCCATGGGTTCTCCTGGAGGTGCTTGGTGAGCTTCTTTCCTGATATGAACTTGGCTGTTCTCATCATCAAAGGATGCAGTTCACTTTTGGAGGAGGTCGTTTCCTTACATTAAGCATCACTTCCAGGTTCCAGAGGGGAAGATGCATGCTGTTTGATCTTGTTACACTGATCTTGTTATTCAAGCTTATTACACTGATTTCCTGATATGAACTTGGCTGTTATCATCATCAGAGGAGCTCAGGACCTCATTGTCACTGAGGATGGCTGTGGTAATTTTGGGGGGATCCCTGGTCCTTGTGTGTCACTTGTTGGCTCCAGTGCAGAACCCTCAACTTACTGGCACAGATCCTTCACCCCACTGGTATACACTTTCTAACTTCCACCGCTGAACTTTGGGCCTTCCCAACACAGATCCATGAAACAGATTTGCAGGAGTCATTGTCGTTTCTTCCTGAGTGGATGAGAGTAATTAAAATAACAGAAACTTAGAGAATAACATCATTAAATCAAGAACAAAAGAACAATCACTAAACAATGAAATGGAAGAAACAACACCAAAAAGTCTTGACCAAAGATCACTGGACAGGGTACAAGGTATAGGTCTAAAAGTATATTGGGTGTCCTTTTTTTTTTTTTTTTTTTG
>PVJX010037102.1:0-17164 GCA_004027295.1 Dolichotis patagonum | reverse complement strand
CTGTTGCATGAAGTATTGTTTTCCATCCCTTGACTTTCAGTCTATGAGTGTCCTTTTGGGTTAGATGGGTTTCTTGTAGACAGCATATGGTTGGATGTTGTTTCTTGATTCATTCTGCCAGTCTGTTTCTTTTGATTGGTGAGTTGAGGCCATTTACATTAATGGTTGTAACTGTTATATATTGGTTTATTGTTGACATCTTGTCTTTCTGCTGTTGTGTCTTTAGCTTTCCATTCTGTTTAATTGTCTGCCTTGCTTGGTGGTTTTCTCCTGTGTGTATCTAGAATGTCTTTCAGTATTCTTTGTAGGGTTGGTTTGGTGTTCATGAAGTTCTTCAGCTGTTCTTTGTCATTGGAAGTATCTTATTTCTCCATCCATTTTGAAGCACAGTTTTGCAGGGTATGTCAGTCCTGGTTGGAAGTGGTTTTCCTTTAGGATCTGAAAGACTTCACTCCATGCTCTTCTTGATTTCATTGTTTGTGTTGAGAAGTCTGCCGTGATTCTGAGAGGTTTTCCTTTATAGGTGATCTTTCTTTTCTCTCTAACAGTTTTTAGGATTCTATTCTGATGTTGGATTTCTGGGATGGTGATTATTATGTGTCTGGGTGTAGTTTTATTTTGGTTATGGCTGTTTGGAGTTCTATATGCTTCACTTATCCAGATGTCTGTTTCTCTTCTTATGTTTGGGAAGTTTTCAGCTATTACTTCAGTAAATATCCTCTTGATATCATTTGGGCTGTCTCCTTCTTTTTCACTTATCCCCATTAATCTTATGTTATTTTTCTTTGCATCATCTTGCAGGTGTTGAATTGTTATTTCCTGATTCTTTGTTATTTTTAAAAGATCTTGTCTTTCCTGCTCACTGGCTGCAATCTTATCTTCGAGGTCTGAAATTCTGTCTTCACTTTCATTGAGGTGTTTTTTTACAGCTTTCAATAGCATTTTTGATTTCCTGTATATCTCTTTGAATCTGCTTTATGTATTCTGTTTGTTTCTTATAGTGTTCATTCAGGGATTCTATCTGTTTGCTTTGTTCCTCTAATTTTTTAGCTGTGTTTTCACTAGATGTGTTCACTATTTCTTTCACTATTTTTATCAATTCTTCTTTTACCTGGGCAAGTATTTCTGATTTGAATTTCTCTATAGCTTTCCCTATTTGCATATTTATTTCATTTGATATCATTTCAGACATTTCAGGTGTATGGCTTCTTTTTTCTTCTATGTACATGGCTTCTAAGCTTTCTTGGGGAGGGCTAGAGCTTTGAGCCTGCCTTTTGGTCTTTCCTTTTGTCATTTTTCTATATTTCCTTGCTTTGAGCGGTGTTCCAAAGCTTTCTCTGCACATGTGGTGAATTACCTCTTTTACCCTCAGTTCCTGAAGGGGCAGTGGCTCCCCCACAGGCTGTTGGCTTCCTCACAGGGTCCTAATTCCCCTCTGTGGGCTCCTGGCTCCCTAAGTTGTAAGGCAAATGCTGTGTGTGGTCAACCCGGAGCCTGTGGAATCTCAGGCAGGCCAGGGCACCGTACTTTGTCCCAGGCACGTCTCCAGGAGTTTCCCTGTGAGTTAAGGGTGTGCCTACAGGTCCCAAAGAGTCATGCCAAAATGCTGGTTTCTGCAAAGTTCCCAGTCCCAAACAGACTTGGCCAAGATGCCAGTCTCCACAAAATTCCCAATCCAAACAGCCCAGGCCTCTCTGTGGGTCCGGGAGGTTCCTGTTCCCAAAGATTCAGGCTGCAATGCTGGTCTCTGGGTGATTTCCTGCAGGTGAAGAGCGGGGCTACGGGGCCCAAACAGACCTGACCCAGATGCAGGTCTCCGGGAAGTTCCCTGTGGATCAGAAAAGTTTATTTCTTACAGTTTTTGGAGGTTTCAGTCTATACTCAGCTGGCTCCAAACCAGTGTGGCATGGTGGGGCTGTCTTTCATGGCCTCTGCAAACAGCAAAAGTGAAAGCTAACAGCAAAAGTGAAAGCAAAAGCAAAAAGACAAAGGCACAATTTCTTCCAGCCATTACATCACATATTGGCTCCACCCCTAGGTGGGTGTAGCACTCACACCTCCACTGTGAGCACTAGACAATGAACCAATCACAAATGCTAGATTTGGATGCATCCATAATTGCATGAGGCTTGGGGAGCACTGACATAAACTATGACATTCCATCCCGGCCCTAAAAGACTCATGCACATCATTTATACAAAAGATATTTAGTCCATCTCCAAGAGTAGCCAAAGTTCTAACAGTTTCATCATCACTGAAAAGTCCAAAGTCCAAGTCCCCTCAAAATCTATGTCTAAACCCCCTGTACAAATGAAACAAGGTTAAACATTTCCAAAATGCAAAGGCACAAGATAAACATTACCATTCCAAAAGTTACAAACAGGGGAATACTAAGATTGGAAACAAAGCAAGTCCAACATCCAGCAGGGTGAACATTAAGTCCTAGAGTTCCATGCTCAGCATTTGAAGAAATCTGGTTGCAAGCTCCAAAATGCTTGGGTGATTCCACCACATGGCATTTCCATGGATTTCAACTCCTGCAGTTTCTCTCTCTCTCTCTCTTTTTAATTTTAAAGAGAATAAAACAAAAGAAGGCAGAACAAAGCAGATCAGAACAGAACAACATAAGCAACACAGCACTTTAAAATAAGACAACCAGACATTAACAGTAGCTATCATAATATCTCTTTCTCTGTTATAGTTGAGCATAGTTTCAAATACAATAATATCAAACATAATAAAATAGTATAAAACCATTCAAAAGAATGAAAGAATTATAGGGAATTCTGAATCGAATAACAGAGAATGATCAATGGCAACTATAATATCTCATTTTCAATAAAAAACTTATTTATACTATCACATATATTAAAATACCAATAAGACACAACATGACAGAACCAATGGTAATAGAAGAATAGAAGCATGGTAGGACTTCAAAGCAAGACGATATTAAATCAGCAATGGCTGCCATAATGTTTTGTTTTCTTCAAAATAGCTGTTCATACAACCACACACGATAGAGTCAAACAAAACAGAATAAAACCATTCCAACTGATGAATGAAAACATTGAAAGGCTTCAAAGCTATGAGATGGGGAATCATGATTACCATAAAATCTTATATACTTTTACCAACTCTCATACTAGGGAGACTATACAGTATTTAAACATGTGAGTTTGGTTTATTTTGCTTATGAGTATGGTCTCAAGTTGTGTCTATTTATTTATAAATATCTCAATGTGATCATTCTTTATAGCTGAGTAGTACTCCATTGTATAAAAATAGCACAACTTTTTTTTATCCATTCTCAGTTGATGGGCACTTAGGTTGTTTCCAAGATCTGGCTATTACAAATTGTGCTGCTATAAACATAGGTGCACATATATCACTGTGGTATGATGTTTTCAGTTCTTTTGGGAATATGCCTAGAAGCGGAATAGCTGGGTCAAATGGGACTTCCAAACCCACCTTTTTGAGGAATCTCCAGACTGACCTCCACAGTGGTTGCACCAGTCTGCACTCCTACCAACAGTGTAGAAGAGTTCCTTTTTCCCCACAGCCTCTCCAGCATTTGTTGTTGGTAGTTTTTTTTTTTTTATCCTGGCCATTCTTTCTGGGATGAGATGGAATCTCAGTGTGGTTTTAATTTGCATTTCTCTCATGACTAATGATGATGAACATTTTTTCATGTATTTATTTGCCATTCGTATTTCTTCATCTGAGAACTGTGTATTCATTTCAGATGCCCATTTTTGGATTGGGTCTTTGAATTTTGAGGGTCCGAGTTTTTTAAATTTTTTATAAGTTCTAGACAGAAGTCCTTTGTCTGAGGGAGAGTCCATTAAGGTTTTTTCCCAATTTGTGGGTTTTCATTTCATTCTGCTGGAAATCTCTTTCAACATGCAGAAACTCTTTAATAAGATGTGGTCCCAGTTTTTGATTCTGGGAAGTATTTCCCATGTGGTTTGATTCTTGTACATGAATTCTCTATCTACCCCTCTATCTTTGAGATTTTTACCTATTTTTTCTTCCAACAGATTTAGTGTTTCTGTTTTAATATTTAGATCTTTGATCTGTTTAGATTTTAGTTTAGTACATTGTGATAGGCATGGATCTAGTTTTAGTTTTCGGCATATGGATAGCCAATTTTTCCCAGCACCATTTATTAAAGAGAGCATCGTTCTTTCAGTGAACTTTTTTGGTCCCTATATAAAAGATAAGGTGGTTGAATGTGTTTGTGGTTGTGGTTGTATCTTCCAATCTATTCCATTGATCTTCAGGTCTGTTTATATTCCAGTATCATGTTGATTTTATTACAGTAGCTTTGTAGTATAACTTCAAGTCAGAGATTGTGATGCCTCCTGTCCAGCCTTTGCTGCTTAGAATTGCCTTTGATATTGTAGGTCTCTTCTGGTTCCAGATGAATTTTAGGAGTGATTTCTCTAGATCTGTGAGGTACGTTAGTAGTATTTTGATTGGGATTGTGTTGAATCTGTATAACAATTTTGGGAGACTGGCCATTTTCACAATGTTTATTCTTCCTATCCATGAACAAGGAATGTCTTTCCATTTTCTGAGGTCTTCTTCGATTTCCTTTTTTAGGATATTATAATTTTCCCTGTATAACTCTTTTATTTCTTTCATGAGATTAATTCCTAAGTATTTCATTTTTTGGGATGCTAGTGTGAAGGGTGTGGCTTCCCTTATTTCTCTCTCAGTATTTTTGTTGTTAGTGTATAGGAATGCTATTGAGCTTTGAGTATTGACTTTTGTATTCAGCTACATTGCTGAATTTATGCATTACATCTAAGAGTTTTTCAGTGGAGTTTTTGGGGTCATCTATGTAAAGTATCATGTCATCTGCAAATAATGATAATTTAACTTCCTCTTTCCTATTTTGACTCCTTTTATTTCTTTCTCTTGTCTAATTGCTCTGGCTAGTATTTCCAGTACTATGTTGAATAGGAATGGTGATAGGGGATGTCCTTGTCTTGTGCCTGATTTTAAGGTAAAGGCTTTCAGTTTTTGACCATTTAATATGATGCTGGCTATTGGTTTGTCATAGCTGGCCTTTATCATATTGAGATAAAGACCCTCTATTCCAATTCTCTGTAAGGTTCTTATCATGAATGAGTGTTGGACTTTATCCAAAGCTTTTTCTGCATCTATAGAGATGATCATGTGGTTCTTCCTTTTGGCTCTATTGATATGGTGGATTACATTTATTGATTTATGTATGTTGAACCATCCCTGCATTCCTGGGATGAATCCCACTTGGTCGTGGTGTATAATCTTGATTTGCTGCATCCTGTTTGACAATATTTTATTGAGAACTTTTGCATCTATATTCATCAGGGAGATTGCTTTCTTTTTTAGTTGAGTCTTTCTCTGGTTTTGGTACTAGAGTAACCTTTGCTTCCAGGAATGACTTAGGAAGAATTGCCTCCCTTTTAGTGGAAGAGTTTGAGGAGTGTTGGAATTAAGTCTTCTTTGTATTTCTTGTAGATTTCCGCAGTGAATCCGTCTTAGCCTGGGCTCTTCTTTGTTGGAAAGGACTTAATTACGTTTTCAATTTCATTAATAGAAATTGGGTTATTCAGCATTTTTACATCTTCCTAACCCTGCTTTGGTAGTTCATATGTATCTAGGAATCTGTCTATTTCTTCTTTGTTATTGAACCTATGAGAGTAGAGGTTTTTGAAATAGGTGTTGATGATCTTCTGTATTTCCACAGAGTCTGTAGTAGTTTCACCTTTTTAATTCCTTATTGCATGAATTTGAGTTTTTCTTTCCTTCTTAAAATAAAGTTGGCCAGGGGCTTATCAACTTTATTTATTCTTTCAAATACCAACTCTTTAATTCATTGATTCTTAGTTTTGTTTTCTTAGTCTCTGTTGCATTAATTTTTGCTCTGATCTTTATAATTTCTTCCCTTCTTTTGGCTTTGGGCTTGGCTTGCTCTTCTTTTTCTAGATGTTTGAGTTGTAGCATCAGGTTGTTTATTTGTGTTCATTCTGTCTTCCCGATGTGGGAACTCAGTGCAATAAATTTTCCTCTGAGGACTGCTTTCATTGGATCCCACAAGTTCCGGTAAGTTGTGTTTGTATTTTCGTTTGCTTGTAGATATTGTTTAATTTCTTCTTTAATTTCCTGCATGACTCACTGATTGCTCAAGACTGTATTATTCAGTTTCCATGTGTTTGTGAGGTTTTTGCAGTTGCTTTTGTGGTTAATTTCTAGTTTCATGGCACTATGATCCGATAACATGCATGGAATAATTTCAATTCTTTTGCATTTAGTTAAATATGTTCTGTGGGCTACTATATGGTATATTTTAGAGAATGTCCCATGTACTGCTGAGAAGAAGGTGTATTCTGATGTTGTCGGATGGAACAGTCTATATACATCTATCAAGTCCATTTTTTCTCAAGTGTGATTCAGTTCTGTTATTTTTTGCTTATTTTTTGTCTAGTTGATCTGTCCTTTTGTGTCAATGGTGTGTTAAGGTCTCCTGTTATAATTGTGTTATTGCTTACTTGATTTTTCATTTCTGTTAATACTTGCTTTGTATAGCTGGGTGCTCTGGAATTTGGTGCATATATAGTTAAAATTGTTATCTCTTCCTCTTGAAGTTTAGCCCTAACTAGTATGTATTGACCTTCTTTATCTCTTTGGATCATTCTTGATTTGAAGTTCATATTGTCTGCAAACAGAATAGCAATACCCACTTTTTTTTTGGTTTCCTGTTGCATGAAGTATTGTTTTCTATCTTTCACTTTCAGTCTATGCATTTCCTTTTGGGTTAGATGGGTTTCTTGTAGACAGCATATGGTTGGATGTTGTTTATTGATCCATTCTGCCAGTCTGTTTCTTTTGACTGGTGAGTTGAGGCCATTTACATTAATGGTTGTAACTGTTATATATTGGTTTATTGTTGACATGTTATCTTTCTGCTGTTGTATCTTTAGCTTTCCAATCTGTTTAATTGTGTGCCTTTCTTGGTGGTTTTTTCCTATGTGTATCTAGAATGTCTTTCAGTGTTCTTTGTAAGGTTGGTTTGGTGGTCATTTAGTTTTTCAGCTGTTCTTTGTCATTGGAAGTATCTTATTTCTCCATCCATTTTGAAGGACAGTTTTGCAGGGTACATCAGTCTGGGTTGGAAGTGGTTTTCCTTTAGGATCTGAAAGACTTCACTCCATGCTCTTCTTGACTTCATTGTTTGTGTTGAGAAATCTGCTGTGATTCTGATACGTTTTCTTTTATAGGTGACCTGTCTTTTCTCTCTAACAGCTTTCTTCTCTTGCTGGGTTTTGTGAACCTGATTGTGAGGAAAAGCTTCTCTATGTTGCTGCCATTCTGGAACCTGGTGCAGCTGCTGCCATTTTGGAACCTCATGTGGTTGCTGCCATTTTGGAAAATCATGTAACCTCCATTGCCATTAAGGAGTATGGTGCTCTGCAGTTTTCTCCTCTAAGCAAAACATTTCACTTTTCAAATTTATGAGGCACAAAGCATGTAGACCCACTGCTTCCTGAAATCACCCTTTGTCATCCTTTTTATTTTTCTTTTCCTGGCAATCGAAGTCTCGTCTCTATCTTAACAGTCCACAGCTGTACTGGAGTTTTCCTTCTGGCCAAACTCACAGCATTTTAAATTATCCTGCTGGGCTCTTTGCTCATGTTTGCAACATAAATCTGGCTAAAAGCCCCAACAATAACCATGCCACTGCCTCCACTTTAGACTGTTTTGAAATTTTTCTGCCAGATTAATCAGTCTTCCACCCTCAATCACAGTCTCAAGCAAAGTCTCTGGACATGAGCAAAATGCAGACAAACTTTCTGCCAAGCCATAACACATCATCTGTAGTCCAACAACCAATATGATCTTTCTTCCCAGCAAATGCGTCTCAAGCCTGGCAAGCTTTCTACCTGCCTTTTGGTCTTCTGAGCTTTGACCAGAATCTACCATGCAAAGCAGCCTAAGCTATTCTAGGTCTATGCATTTAAGCAACATCTCTGAACCTGTCCAAACTCTTCTCACAAGCCATTTCCAAAGGCTCTTGAACCACCTGATCAGGTTTAGTCACAGCAATGACTCCACTCCACTGGTAACAAATTCTCTTAGTTACATTTTACTTGTTGAGGGGACAAAATACCTGATACCAAAAATAAAGAAGGAAAGGTTTATTTCTTACAGTTCTTGGATGTTTCAGCCCATACTCAGTTGGTTCCAAGGCAGTGTGGTGTGGTGGGGCAGCCCTTCATGGCCACTGCAAACAGCAAGAGTGAAAGAAAAAGCAAAAAGAGAAAGACACACCTTCTTCCTGCTATTATATCATATCCTGGCTCCACCACTAGGTGGGTGTAGCATTCATACCACCAATCTGAGCACTAGACAATGAGCCAATCATGAATACTTGATTTGGTTGTGTCCGTAACTGCATGAGGCTTGGGGACCACTGATATAAACAAAAACAGAGCCTCAAGATCATCCTTTTAAAAAGCTGAGTAATATTCTGCTGTATGAAAATACCACATCATTTTCATTAATTCTGTGGTTGATGGACATTTTGGTTGTTTCCAAGATTTGGCTATTACAAATTGTACTACTATAAACATGGGTGCACATATATCACCGTGATATGACACTTTTAATTTTTCTGGGAATACCTGGATTGAATGGAACTTGCAATCGTAGTTTTTTGAGGAATCTCCATACTGATTTCCACAGTGGCTGCACCAGTCTACACTCCCACCAACAGTGGAGAAGTGTTTCTTTTTTCCCACAGCCCTGCCAACATTTGTCATTAGTTGATTTCTTGATGGCAGCCATTCTTTCTGGAGTGAGAAGGAATCTCAATGTGATTTTAATTTGCCTTTGTCAAATAACTAGTGGTGGTGAACATTTCTTCATGTATTTATTTGCCATTTGTATGTCTTTATCTAAGAAATGTGTATTGATTTCAGATGCCCATTTTTGGTCTTTAAATTTGAGGGGCTTGATGTTTTTCAGTTCTTTATATGTTCTGGATATAAGTCCTTTGTCTGAGGGACTGCTGGCTAAATTTTTTTCCCATTCTATAGGTTTTCTTTTCACTTTGTTGGTGATTTATTTTCAATTGCAAAAACTTTTTATTAAGATGAGATCACAGTTATTGATTCTGTGAGGTACTTCTTGTGCACTTTGAACTCTTTGCCTACTTCTATATCTTCAAGATTTCTACCTACCTTTTCTTCCATTAGATTTAGTGTTTCTGTTTTAGTATTTATATCTTTGATCCATTTTGACTTTAGTTTAGTGTGTGGTGATAGACATGGGTATAGTTTTAGTGTTCAGCATGTGGAAAGCCAATTTTTCCAACATCATTAATTAAAGAAGCTATCTTTCTGTTGTATCAGGGGTTGTGAGGAGAACAACTAGAATCAGGACACAGAATTTAACCAGAGTTAAACACAAGAAAATGCAGGAAATCTGTCTATAACACTAAAGACCCAGAATATTTAGCCAAGGGCTTGGATCCTATAGCAATGTTCTGCATGAGTCTAGATGAAAACCCAGAGCCCATGACAGTGCCTCCTATGAGTCAAACTGGAAGTTTAGAGCACACAAAAATGACTCATGCCAGTCTATTTTATGCATCTGTGCTGGGAAGGCCCAAAGGTCAGCAATGGAATCTAGAAAGTCTATGCCAGCTGGATGAAGGAGTTGTGCTGATATGTTGAAGGTTTTACACTGCAGGTGAGAAGTCATGCTCAAAATAATGACCAGGGCTGTCCTGAAAAGCACCATAGTCATCCTTAGCAACACAAAGGCCCCAAGTTCGTCTGATGATAAGAATAGTCGAGTATATGACAGAATGCCAGCTTGATGAGTTTGTCCTAGAGATTAAACAGCACATCTTCCCCTCTGGAGGCAGGAAGCAATGCTCGAGGTAAGGACCAGAACTCCTCCAGGAGAACCAATGGTTCAAACAGCAACATGTAGGAGAACCCACAACATCTCACTTGTCTTTTCTAAATCTCTATTATTTCTGGCAACTTTCCTCAGGTAAAACATCTACCATCAGCACTATGCTGATTTAATCCACCTGGTGTTAAGTTGACACCAGTTTTTAATCCATAACACTTTCTTCCAGTGAACATGTTTAGCCTCTTTGCCAAAGATAAGGTGGCTAACTGTCTTTGTAGTCTGTTTACATCCTCTAATCTGTTCTATTGATCCTCAGGTCTGTTTCATTGCCAGTACCATGCTGATTTAATCACTGTAACTTTGTAGTATAATTTCAAGTCAGGGATTGAGATGCCTCTTGCCTTATTTTTGTGGTTGAGAATTGCCTTTGTTATTCTAGGTTTCTTCTGTTTCAAAATGAATTTTAGGACTGTTTTCTCTAGATCTGTAATGGATGTTAATGGTATTCTGATTGTGATTACATTATATCTGTATAAGAGTTTTGGAAGTATGACCATTTTCCCAATGTTGGTTCTTCCTAACTAAGAGCAAGGAATGTACTTCCATTTTCTAATATCCTCTTCAATCTTCTTTTTTAGAGTATTGTTATTGTCAGCATATAGGTCTTTTACATTCTTGGTTGGCTTGTATCCTAAGTGTTTCTTTTTTTGGGATGCTATTGTAAAGAGTGTGGTTTCCTTAATTACTCTCTGGGTGAGTTTGTTGTTTGCATACAGGAATGCTATTGAATTTTGAGTGCTAACTTTGTATCCAGCTACATTGCTGAATTTGTTTATTAATTTTAGTAATCTTATGATGGAGTTTTTAGGTCTTCTATATAGAGTGGCATGTCATCTGCAAATAGTGATAATTTAACTTCCTTTCCTATCATTATTCCTTTTATTTCTCTCTCTTGTCTAATTGCACTGGCTAATGTTTCCAGAACTGTATTGAAAGGAATGGTCACAGTGGGCATCCTTGTCTTGTTTCTGATTTTAGGGTGAAAGCTTTCAGTTTTTGTCCTTTTAGTATAATGTTGGCTGTTGGTTTGTCATAGATGGCCTTTACCAGATTGAGATAGGTACCATGAATTCAAATTTTCTGTAGGATTTTTCTTATGGACAAGTGTTGTACTTTAGCAAAAGCTTTTTCTGAATCTATGGAGATGATCATGTGATTTTTGCCTTTGGCTCTGTTGATATAGTGTATTATATTTATTGACTTTCATGTGTTAAACCATCCTTGCATTCTTGGGATAAATCCCACTTGGTCACGATGTGTAATCTTCTTCACGACTTGCTGCATTCTATTTCATTCTATTTGCCAGTCTTTTATTAGGAATCTTTGCATTAATGTTCATTAGGGAGATTGGCCTATAGTTCTCCTTTTTTGGTTGGGTGTTTCTCTGGCTTTGGTATCAGAGTAATACTTACATCCTATAGTGAGTTAGGGAGGGTTGCTTCCCTTTCAATTTCATTGAAAAGTTTGAGGAGTATTTGTGTTAAATCTTCTCTAAATTTCTTGTAGAATTCAGCCATGAATCCATCAGGACCTGGGCTTTTCTTTGTTGGTAAGTTTTTAATCACATTTTCAACTTCAGTACCTGATATTAGGTTATTCAAAACTGCTATGTCTACTTGAGTCAGCTTTGATACTTTATGTAATTCTAGAAATCTGTCCATTTCCTCTGCAGTTTCCACCTTATGTGAGTAGAGATTTTCAAAGTAGGCATTCATGATCTAAATTTCCATGTGATCTGTAGTGATTTCACTCTTTTCAGTCCTTATTGCATGAATATGATTTTTTCTTTCTTTTTCTTGATAAGGTTGGCTAGAGTTTTATCAATTTTATTTATTTTCTCAAAAAACCAGCTCTTTGATTCATTACTTCTTTGTGTTCTTTTCTAAGTCTCAATTGCATTAGTTTCTACTTTGATCTTTATATTTTCCTCTCTTCTATGAGTTTTGTGTTTTATTTGCTCTTCTTTTTCTAGAAGGTTGAAGTGTAGCATTAGGTTGTTTATTTGTGTTCATTCTGTTTTCTTGATATAACAATTTATTGCTATATGTTTCCCTCTTAGGACCACTTTTATTGTGTCTCACAGATTTCTGTATGTTGTATCTGCATTTTCACTGAGTTGTACATATTGTTTAATTTCTTCTTTAATTTCCTCTGTAACTTACTGATTGTTCAAGAGGTTGTTGCTTAATTTCCATGTGTTTATGTAGGTTTTGCAATTTTGTTTTTCATTAAATTTCAATTTCAGTGCGCTATGGTCAGATAATATGCCTGGAATAATTTCAATCCCTTTACATTTACTTAAGAATGTTCTATGGGCTAATATATGGTCTATTTTGGAGAATGTTTGATGTGCAGCTGAGAAGAATGTGTATTCTGATGTGGTTGGGTTGAATACTCTCTTTTTTTTTTGGTCTTTTTTGAGCTAGGGTATTTGGTTCAGGTTGGCCTTGGGCTCACTTTGTAGCCCAGGTTGGTCTCAAACTTGCAACGATCTGTCTCTCTCAGTCTTTCCAGCACTGGGATTACAGGAATGTGCCATCACACCCAGCTAAGGGTGGAACACTCTGTAAAAGTCTACTAAGTCCTTTGTTCAAAAGTTTGATTCAGTTCTGTTATTTCTTTGCTGACTTGTTGTCTAGTTGATCTATCTCTTTGTAACAAGGGGTATTAAAGTCCCCTATTACAATTCTATTGTAGCTTATTTGGTTTTTCATATCTATTAGTATTTGTCTTATATGGTAGGGTGCTCCTATATTTGGTGCATATATGTTTATGATTGTTAGCTCTTCCTCCTGAATTATTCCCCTGACACGTATGTAGTGACCTTCTTTATCTCTTTTGATAATTTTTAGTTTGACGTTCACATTGTCTGCAAACAGAATAGCTACCCCTGCATTTTTCTGGGCTCTTTTCACATGCAATATTGTTCTCCATTCTTTGACTTATAGTCTATGAGTTTCCTTTTGAGTCAGATGTGTTTCTTGTATACAGTATATTGTGGGATTCTGTTTCTTGATCCATTATGTCATTGTTTCTTTTAATATAATTAATTGATGCCATTTAAATTGATGGATATAACTGATATGCACTGGCTCAACTTTGCCATGTTATTTTCCTGTTGTTAGTTTTCTGCTTTTCCCCTTGTTTAATTGCTTGCCCTGTCTGATGGTTTATTTCTGTTGCTGTTCTGGGAATTGTAATCTTTTTTAAAATCTCTCTCTAGTATGTCTTTCAGCACTCTTTCTAGGGTTGGTTTTGTGTACATGAATTTCTTCAGTTGTTCTTTGTCATGGAAGTATCTTATTTCTCCATTAAATTTCAAAGAAAGTTTTGCAAAGTACATCAGTCTGGGTTGAAAGTTTTTTCTTTCAGGGTTTGAAATACTTCACTCTACTCTCAACTTAATTTAAGGGTTTGCGCTGAATAGTCTGCTGTGATTCTAATGGGGCTTCTTTGATAGGTGAATTGTGTCTTTTCTCTAACAGCTTTTAGGATTTTTTATGCTGTATGTCTAGGATCTTAATTATTATATGTCTGTGTATAGATTTATTTTGGTTATGACTGATTGGCATGCTATGTGCCTCACTTATCTGTTTATGAGATATTTTCCCCCATTTGGGAAATTTTCTGCTATTACTTCTGCAAATAGTTTTCCTATGCTATTTGCATTGACCCCTGATTCTTCACTGATGCCTATCAGTCTTAATATTGTTTCTCTTTGCATCATCTTGAATCTGGTGAATTGTCATTTCAAGCTGTCTTGTTATTTTTAAATGTTCTTTCCTTTCATAATCACTAGTGTGATCCTGTCCTCAAGATCTGGAATTCTATCCTCAGCTTCATTCAAATGATTTTGCCAGTTTTCAATAAAATTTTTTATTTCTTGGATATCTCTTTGAATTGTTTCGTGCATTCTACTTCTTTTCTATATTGTTCATTCAAAGTTTCCATGACTTTCACATGTTCGTGTACTTTTTTCTAAGTTTTCTTTAGCTATACTGAGCAACTCCTTTATTAATGTTGTCATTTCTTTCTTTATGTGAGAGATTATTTCTAATCTAATTTCCTCTATAGCCTCATGGATTTGTTTCTTTATTTCCCTTGCTATCTTTTCAGAAATTTCTGGTGTATGACTTTTGATGTCCTTTATTTCAATGTCTCCTGTGCTTGTTCCTGATGGACTGGATGCCTGGATGCTTGAGATTGCATTTTTCTTTTTTGTTTTGTCATTTTCACCTCTTGGACCAATATTTGGCCTTTCAATCCCACTAGCCTCAAAATGTTCATAGTGCATGTCTTACTATGTGGTTGATGTTTGTCTAATTGCTGGGTCCAACAATGAAGATGTGGACCAGTCGCCTGAATACATTCTGCAGGGCCTGTTGAGTGAGTCCTATATTTTTCCTAGGCTGACTAGCCTAGGAGTATTGATGTAAGTCAATCCTTAGCTCCTGCTATTACTACAGCTTCAGGTTGTTCCAGGCCACCAGATATACCTCGTTATAATGCTCACCTTAGCTGGCACCCTACTGTTTCACTTGGTGTCTCATAAGCCTCTTTGATTTTCTCCAGGTTTGGGGAGGCCTTATCTGCACTCTCCCTAACTCATCTGGTGTTCTCTATATGGAGGAAGGACTCACCCACACTCTTGCCAGGCTTTCCAGTTTCCTATAGCTGGGGAAGACTGCTAGTGCTCTCATTTACCCACTGACATTCTCCATTTGAGAGGGGGAACTCACCACACTGCTGCAAGCCCACTGAGGTCTTCTGTGTGAATGAGGGGTTGCTGCATCTCCCATCAGCCCAGCAAGGTTCTACAGATGGTGGAAGTGGTCAGTGATTGTCAGTGTTCTGCTGCATTCTTTTGGGTTGAGGGAGAAGAGTGACCTACAATTTACTTCCATCCCAGGTCTTGGAGATGAGGAGGAGGGGCAGCTGACAGTCTGCCTCCATTCTAGGTTAGGGGGGTGAGGAGGAGGTCCCTTACTGATCTTAACCAAAATACTCCTTTTGGAATCATGATGATAATCATAGCAGCACTTTTCACAGCATCAGTAGTCATCTCACTAGTTATGTTTTAAAAAGTACATGGACTGTATTGCACAACATATGATAGTTTTGAGAAGGCCCAACAGGAATTTGCAAGAGGTGTGATGTCCAACAAGACTGTCCAGACATCAGGTGCAAATGTGGCTTCCACAGCAGCGATGAGTGTCTTCAAGGGTAACCAGCTCTGAAGCTGGTCAGAGAGGCCTCTGAAGCATGCTGTTTCCTTCTGATGGTGCTATTCTCTCCAATTGCTGTATTCTGCAGATGTTTTTATGTTGGAAACACAGTATACACAGCATGGGTATTTCCTGTGCACACGTGCATGGGCTAAAAGCAGAAATACTTCGTCATCTTATTTTACCAAATAGTCTTCATATTTTGGTGCCCTGGTAAAAGAATATTACATGCTAAATAAATATTCCCCATATTTTTGGAGAATGGTGTCCAGAAAATTATTTCAGTGGTGACTTGCTGCTGAAATGAACATGGTACTTATGATCTGAAAATCTCTTAGCGCTAACTGTAGTTCTTCTTTCAATATTCTTTAAAGATAAGGATGACACAGGAAAGCATTCTCTTCTTCCTTATTTATTTTGAAAGAAATAGGCCACAGAGACAGAGATTTTAAATTGACTTGCTTTTCTACCAGTTTCATCACCAGGGAAAGCCTGTGTGCTTTGTGGTAGATGATGTATATTTTGTCATCTTTTATTTTTTTAAGAATAGCTGATGTTTTGATACCAGTCTCTGATCTTGCATGGCAACATGTTGCTTAAATTAAAAGAATTAGTGTTGTGGGTTCTGTACTGCATACAGTTGTAGGAATCAAGGTTGTTTATGGGTCATAGAGATGGTTTTCTGTAATAATTTTTTAAAATAAAAATTTATTGGGGTACAGTATGAGAATTTAATACATTATGCAGTGCATTATCCAAAAGAGAAGGTAGCTTGTCAATGTAATAGAATGTAGTAATAATAATTACTTTTATTTTATTTCTAATATTCAGTGTTAATATAGTAAAATTTTACTGTATGGACACTTTGGTATATTCTTGTGGGTACTCTTTTTTAATTGAAAATTAAAAAATTTTGAGATTGTATTTGGCAAAAATTATGAGATTGTATTTGGCAAATTTTTTTGGGATGTGTGCATGTGTGTGTAATTTTTGACTGAGGTATTAAAAGGTTAACCTAATACTTGTCTAAAAAGAATATACAGTATTTAAGGAATTTTTATTTTAGCTTCTAATTTTAGTGACATTAAAATAGAAAGGCCTTTAACACTTCTAATATACTTGAGTCCCTGGTGCACATGATTTACTTTTTGAGATAGACTGCATACATTTAAATTGTTCACCAATAGAAAAATCAAAACATTGCACCAAACAAAAAAGTACATATAGAGTTAAAGGCATTAATTATGAAGATAATCACATTGAAATCATTACTATATAGCAAAGAACCTTATTCTTAGGGTATGCTTGCTTGTATTTAAACTTTGAGTAAATTTTAATATTGATTAAATGACTCAAAAGCATTTCTACATCATGTGACTGTGTTTTGAAAGCCTTTAGATAACTTCTGATTGTGGAAGGATAGGTAGTGGTTTACTCAGCTTGATTTTAAGTAAGGATGATGCATTGGATTTTATTATTTGAGACCCAAAATATTCTTTTAAAAAAAATCAAGTGGACATAAATGGGAATACATCATTTTTATTTTCCTCCCCAAATCTGGAGTTAAAGTAAGTTTCATGCTGGGGTGGGATGCCAAGTTCTTACTGTTTATGAGGAGGCTCTTGTGTGCTGCTTGGAACACAGGTCATCCTGACAGTGTTTACATCTGATTTATTTGGGACTTTAGTGAATAATATGGTTGGAAGGTATTTCTTTTATGCTAAAGAAAATAAGATTCAGAGTATGAAGTAAAGCTGTTTTATAAATATTTCTTTTTTTATTTAAAAGAGAATAAAACAAAAGGGGGTAGTACAGAGCAGATCAGAAGAGGACAACATAGGCAACACAGTACTTTACATTAAGTCAACTGGACATCAACAGTATCTAACGCCATATCTCTAACTCTGCTATAGTTGAGCATAGTTTCAATTACAATAATATCAAACATAACACAATAGTATAAAGTC
>PVJX010037101.1:0-17157 GCA_004027295.1 Dolichotis patagonum | reverse complement strand
TCACTGTAATTCATCATTGAATGCATAAAAATGAGATCATTTTACAAAAACAAGATGACATGATAGAAATGAGATGACTAGTACTTGCGCCTCAGTGTTTTTTGCTTAATAGATCTCATTTGCCTGCTTGTAGTTACTGAAACTCTCTTTCAAAATTCTATTTATGCTGCTATGGTCCTAATGAACAATGAAACTCGAGTTTCCGGTTGGGATTTGACACTAACTCTAGGCCACTGCTCAGTTGGGTTCCTTACTCTCTTAGCCCAAATACCACAGCCTCTGCTCTTTTAGCAGGACCAGCTGGACTTGGGCATTTCTCAGAGTCCAGCTCATCCTGCTGCCACACACGCATCTCTACATGAACAGGAACATCCCGGTCTCTGTGGTGGGTGTGTCTATATTCTATCTGTTCAGAAGACTTCCTGAGCCCTGTTTCTGAAATCCCTCAGTGGTATTTCTCTTGCTTACTTTCCCTTATCTCTTTCCTATAGCAATTTGGTATAGACATAATTTGAAATTATTACAGTATAAATGCTTTATAGTTGTTGACATTATTGCATTTTTCTTTAGGGCTAACCTGGGAAATTAGCATAGATTAACTTAAATAGGAGAAATTCACTAATTCAAGTTTTTGAAGCTCAAAAGTGAAAAATCAAGTTGTCAATGGATTTGATTCTCTCTAAGGTCTGTGAGGGAAAGAACTATTCTAGCCTCATCTCTTCGGCTGCCTTTTCCTGTGTCTGTATCCTCTTCCCTTTGCAGGTTTGTGTGTCCACATTTCCTGTTTGTTTATGAAGATACCAGTTGTACTGGATAGCAACACTTCCTAATGACATTGCATTAAATTGATTATTCTATAACAATTCCTTCAAATAAAGTCACACAGTGAAGTACTGAAGACTCTACCTTCAACATATGAATTTTATGAGACATAACAACCCATAACCTTTGTTGTGTGCATTTAAAATAAATTCTTTCAGCATAAAAGCTATGACTGTGCTCAGAGACAAAAGGTAAGTAAGGATTATCTTAAACCATGAATTTCACTTAACCAAGATGGTTCTTCTAAAGGGCTGTGTGATTGGGAATGTGCCATGTTTCAAAGGGTTCATGACTTACTGGTTTAGTAAGAAGTGGTACGATTGATTCCACCTTGGGATGCAACCTCAGTTATGGGAAATGACAATTGAATAGTTCTAAAAATAACTTATTTTTATAATTGTAGATAATTTGTTTAGTGGTATCAGTTCTTTAAGTCATTTGTGTTTTCTCGCGAGGCCTGAATAAATATAAGTTACATCACTGTTTTGAACTTCTTCAGTGATTCTGATTGTGGTAGGCCAGAAATAAAAAGGAAGACAAGGGAAAGGAAATATGTTTGCATACCAGGCAGCAGCTGTAAAGTACTAGAGAAAAATCAGAGTAAATTATATTTACCACTGAAATCTGACTTACATAGATTTATCTTAGATCCTCAAGGCTTAAAATCACAAAGTCTCATTTGAAAATATGTATTACAAAAAGAGGTTTCTCACAAGAAAACTATTTCTTATGTACATGTGTGTGACTTTATCCATCTCTCTGTATTTGTGTGTGTGTGTGTGTGTGTGTGTGTGTGTGTGTGTGTGTGTGGAGAGAGAGAATGCAAAGGTCTGCATATTTTTCAAAAATTTCAAGAACTTTTAAAGCTTACCTATGTAGCCACTGTGTCACTAGACCTGCAGGACTTAGCTCCCACCCTACAGGCTTTATTCTCATTTATTTCCTCTCAGTTCTGCATTAGCACCTGCTACCTGGGCCCTAACCTCCCTGATCGCTAGGGATCCTCTGAATACTGTGCTTCAACAGCTGATCTCTCCCTTGTTTCATTCTGGACTGGGAAAAGTCAGTAGTTGTAAATTCCTCTATATTTTTGATCAGCCAATTGTTTTGATTTTTTCAAGATTTGTAAATTCAATTTGTAGCAAGATCACAAGTTTATATTTAGGTTTGCTTAGACTTTTTTCTCTGCTGCAGAATACATCTTCAAAATGTATGTTTTACATGTAAGATAAGATGTGTCAGTATTTTAATTGTGCAACTTTACTGTCTTTTAAAATGAGAATGTTAAAGGATATTTGCAATAAAACTGTTCTTTTCCATTTGAGTTCAAATAACTCGTAAAGTAGTAGCAATCCCACAATGGACAAAACTTATACAAATACATATGTCATTTATACTATTGGGTTTTATTTGTATTATCTGTTCTATTGAATTCTTTTTGCAAAGAAACAATAAATAAAATGTTATTGCTTTATCTACAAAGCTACTAGATTGAGCAACCAATAATATAAGCAAATACTGGAAATCATGAAGATCTTCAATAGTAAAATTTAACTTGAATTCACTCATATTGCTTGCCTCCTGTACTTCCAGCTTGTCTTTCTGCTTAGAATTGTTGATCTTTACTTGCTTGCATGTTCAGCTCCACCCAAGAAGTAGTTCTAGAACACTTTAGGCATGTGTGGCTTCCTAAACCTAGGCTGACTTTTATCTCAGCACTGGTCACATTACATTACAATCATTGATTCTTTCTCCTCTACTGTGTGTGTGTGTGTGTGTGTGTGTGTGTTTTACTGGCGAGTGATCCAAAGTTCATTGCACTGAGCTACATCCTCAGCCCCTTTTAGATTTTGACACAGGGTCTCACTAACTTGTTAAACTGCCCAGGCTAAGCTTGAACTTGTGATCCTCTGGTCTCAGCCACGCAGTCATTACTTTCCCTTTCTCCTCTTTTATTTTTTTTAATCAGCTTTTCTTAATAAATTCTGAGAGTCTTGAAGTTATAGATGATTATCGTTAGAAAATTCAGCACCTAGAAGCACAGTAGATACTCAGACTTATCAGTTAGCAAAAGAAAGCTTAAATTCATAAAACGTATTGGAGATGAGCTGCAATATTCTTGATTTTAAAATAGAATTTTTGTCATTGTGCCTGTTAAATAATTTTAGAAGGTAATATAAAGAATTCAAAAAAGTGTCTTAAAAACATCCTTTGGATTCAGAGCACAAAAAAAAAAAGAAAAGAAAAGAAGTGGCCTAGTACAAAAAAAAAGAAGAAGGGAAAAGCTTGAAAGAATTTTACCAAGTACCTGAGTTGGAAATACAGGCTTAAAATACCAGAAAGAACAGTTATAAAATGCAAAGGAACATAAAATATGTAACGCAATATTGTGCAAGCTATTTACATATATATTGAGAAGCTGTAATAGCGATGATTGGACCCACTGTAATAGAGAGAGCAAAAAATAATGAAAGTAAAACCAGAGATATTTCAGTTTTGTTGCAACATCAAATGGAGTGCCACTTGTGCATAAACAAAGTGCTCATGGGCATCCATTTTCTGCCACACATTCTCGGGAATGAAAGTAGAAGCCATAAAAATATAACTCAAGGCAAGTAAAGCAGAAACCTGAGCTACTTTCCCAGCCTGCAAGTATCTGATACTAATGAATGACTGAGATGAAGAAAAAGACACTGGACTTGCGCACAGCTCTCTGTGTTTCTGGCTTCATTCATGTAAAGAATAACAAAAAGAGAAATAACAAGAATCCATTTCTGTAACTAAGATGTTTTTAATATTTCGTACATGAAATTTATTTAAAATAATTTTATCTTCATAAGTAAGAACTTTGAAATTTTGCCAGATTTCCTGATTTTTTTGTGAAAAGTCAATCAGACTTTTCCTACACATGGAAAGGCCTGCATGTTTTATTGTACTTTATTTTAAAGAGAATAAAACAAAACAACAGAACAAAGTAGATCAGAACAAAACAATGCAAGCAACATAGGATTTCAAAACAAGACAACAGGAAATCAACATAATGTCTCTAATTATCTCTGAAATAGTGGTCCATATCTTCACACACAGTGAATTCAAATAAGACAAAATAGTATGAAACCAATTAAAACAAAAGAATGAAAGCATTATAGGCCTTCAAAGGCAGACAATAGGAAAATCAACAATGGCTACAATATTCTCTTATTCTCTTCAAAATAGCTGTACATGTCTTCACACATGTTGAAATTAAATAATACAAAATAGGTGAAAACCAATCAAAACAAAGAATAAAAGCATTACTGGACTTCACAACAAGATGATAGGAAATCATTACGGTAGCCTCAATGGCTGCCATAATGTCTCATTTTCTTCAAAGTAGCTGTTCATACCATCACACATAACAAAATCAACTTTTGTAAACTCTTTATGAGAAGTTCTAGGCAGGTATAAGCCTATACATGTACTTCTATCCTTTCTGTCTTAGAGGGAAAAACAAAACAGACAAAACAAATTACAAGAAAAACAAGGAACAAAAGAGACAAATAAATAACAAGAACAAAGAACCCAAAATAATGACAATATAAATTTTCAAAGCAGGGTGGTAAGAACATAACTAAGATTGTTATTTTGCATAGTTATCTTCAGAAGAGTTACTCAGATTACCAGATATAAACATACAAAATTGATCTAATCCTATGAATGTTAATTGTTTTGTTAACAGATATATATATATATATATATATATATATATATATATATATATATTCTTTTCTTTTCTCCTTTTTCCTGAGTTATTTTTTCCCCTTTGAGCAGTTTCTTGCCCTATTACAATATTTATTGAAGATTTTGAATCTTATTTACTCTTTCAATTTCTTACACAAGGGAGACAATATGGTATTTACAAATGTGAGTTTGTTTTATTTCACTTATGAATGTGGTTTCAAGTGAGATTCATTTACCCATAAAAGCCCCAATGTGATCCTTCCTTATAGCTGAGTAGCACTCCATTGTATAAAAATACCACATCCTTTTTATCCATTCCTCAGTTGATGGGCTTTTGGGTTGTTTCCAAGATTCAGTTGTTACAGATTGTGCTGCTATAAACATGGGTGCACATATATCACTGTGGTATGATGTTTTCAATTCTTCTGGGAATATGCCCCAGAGTGGAATAGCTGGGTCATACCGGACTTCGAATCCCAGGTTTTTGAGGAAGCTCCTGACTGATTTCCACACCTACATGTTTTATATGAACATGTACACATGTGTAATCTCATTTAACTATGGGGATACATTCTGAGAAATACATCTGCTAGGAGATTTTGTCATTGTGTGAACATGATGGGATGACCTTACACAAACCTAGATAATGTAACAGGTACTAGACATTTAGGCATTCCATACCCTGTGGTTTCCCAGATCCAGCTGAAGAAAACAACACATGATTAAAGCAAGCGCTACAGAAAATGTGGCACTCAAGAGACTTTGTAACCATGAGATGAGATAGATGAGGCCGCTGTGTGCATATTGCTTACTATAAACTCTTTTTTTATGCACAGAAGGAGCGTATTCTAAACTAATGATGAAAACTATAGTATAAACTGGCAACATAATCATTTAATTTCATTCCAAGTATTATGTACTGCTCATAATTATACTGCTATACTGTCATATGTCTAAGAAATTTCATTTTCACCAGCATTACTGAGCAATCTACTCTGCCATAATATTCTAATGCCTGCAGCATCACAAGGCAATGACAGGTAGTTTTTTTTGTTTGTTTGTTTTGTTTTTGCTGCTGCATTTTTTTCTCAAGGGGCTATGATTGTATATGGAATTCATCATTGCCCAAGGTATTACTGTGCGTTTCAGGACTGTCTATATTCTCTTTTTAAATTCTTTATTTTAAATTGTAACTGTTGTTTAAAAGACACATTCCTCTAACTTGAGTATAACTTAAATTAACTGACTAAGAATAATTGGGAAAAACTAATTTAGGATCTCTTTATGTTTATCAGATACCATTTCTATGTCTATACATAGCAATTTAAATAACAGAAAAGTTGGGAAAAACTAATTTAGGATCTCTTTATATTTATCAAATACCATTTTTATGTCTATACATAGTAATTTAAATAACAGAAAGGATGTAACAGTGATTAAGGATCCTATTTCAGTTAATAGCAACTTGATGGTTTTCAGCTTGTGTAAACATTAGACTGGGCAGCTTCTTTCACAAGGATGCATTATTTGTTTATTTGTTTGTTTATTTATTTACTTATTTAGTTAGTGAGCTATTGTAAGTTGCAGCCTCTTTATTGGGTATAAAAGATCATACTGGAATATATTTATACCTCGATTTGCAAACTACAATTGACTGTAGCCTATGTCAGAGTAAAGACAGATACTGAAGCCCGTGAGATTACCACAGCTGAAGTGAAGAAATTCCAAACTAGAGGCTAGCTTTTGGGTGAAGCACCATATATGCTGGATCGCAAACACAGCATAGGTTGTACTCTGTCCCTTCCTTTGTTTTTTTCTCATTGTCAATCTCTCCTTGCGGTTTAAGGATTTCAAACTTGCCTGTGCATGTTTTGCTGCCTGGACATTAAGCATAGGCCCTGATTTTATTACTTACTGTTAGCTTTTCTCTTTTATAGCCATAGCCCAAAACAATATATCTCATTCTCACTCGATACTTCTTATCTGTATATGTAAGCCTTTTTAGGACCCTTCATGCACCTTATTTTCTTCTATTTTTATTTCAGTTATCTGAAAAATTTTTCTTTTTCTTTTTGCTTTTTCCCTTTTTAAATCTTTTTGACTATCTCTTTTTCCACATTCAAGAGACGGGAACAGATCATAAGAAGGATGTCAACTATAACTAAAATGCCATACATTTCAAGAAAACTCAATGCAACTAAAGAATAGTATCAGTGACTCTCCCAACACGCTGAGATCCTGTGGCTGCCTCCTAGCTGTGCTCTAATTACATTTATGCTGGTTTCTCAGGCATTCAGATGAGTAAGAGAAAACATAAACTTCTGCCATCTCAATGCGTATATTATCATATTGTCTGTTTTATTGTAAATGTCTCTCAGTTTAAAATAAGATTCGATGAAGCCTGCAAAGCTGAGTACCTTTTATATGATTTCTTAATGGAAAGCGAGTTATGGGCTTTAGACGAACAATTTAAGAACACTTGGAAGCCAGGTGGTTTTCTTCCTGGATCCTGCTACGATGATGAACTGGATAGCCAAGGCTATTTAACAATTATAGACCTATAAAACTGCATAATTTCAAATTTCAACACATTCAATGTTAAACTGGATGCTTATAATAACATAAATCATTTGTCAAATAAATAAATCCTCTCTTTCCAACTTATTTATTTAATATGCCAGGTTTTTATTCATAACAAAAGCTGTACAACTGAAAATCTTGGGAAATTAGGCATCTGGGTCTGATAGTCAGGAAAATCAGTTTGAATTTACGCTGCCTCTGATAATATCTGATATTTTTCCTTTGTTGCTTGCAAATCATTGCTTTTTTGTCCTTTTCCTCTCACTTCATTTATCTTTCTTTATAAAGGCTGAGAGTTGATGTGATTTTTCAGCTGTAATTCAGAGCCCTCTGTACTATCTTTTGATTTTCTAAGCCAGTAAATAGAATAATCCAAATCTTGAACTTTGAAGATTTTGAGCAATTATCTTTGACTCTTCTCCACATTGAATCTTTAACTCACATTCTGAAACATGATGTTCTTTCCAAGGTATTTTCAGTTTTCAGTTGATTATTTTCTTTATAAACTTTTCTTATAAAAGAAAGAAGATAGCAACCAGTGTTCCAAATCTGAGGGTCAAAGCTAAATTGCTGGGGTTCAAAGACAAGCTTTGCCACTGTCTAACTGTGTGACTTTGGCATCATGTTCTTATTTTAATGGGCTTTTGTCCTTTCATTAGTCAGAGTGGAATCATTAGAGAATGGTAGTGAGGATTTAATAACTATACAAGTAAGGGGTTTTGATCAATGCCTTTCTGTTTGAAGTTGCTCAGTGTATGTTAGCTTTTATCAGTATCTCTGCTTGGAAGTATGTGTAACTTTTCATAAATGTAAAGCAAATGTTTGTTGAATGAATGAATGAAAAAAATGATGTATGTATTGTCTTTATATGACATCAATCTCTGTTTCATTTTTACCAGGGCATATTAAAGTAGCACAACATTTCCACTTGTAAAATTCAGGTTGATTTATTCTGACATTTTATGTAGGTCACATGAGTTAGACAGTGTATTTATTTATACTTAGAATAATGAAGGAATGGCTTGTGTTAGAGGCCTATTTAAACTATCAGTCCTTAGAATGTGGGTACAATTTTTTGATCCTTTGTCTCGAGGCCTGGCCCATAGCAGGAGGTGTCTGTATCCCCTACAGTTGCAAGTTTATCTGGGCTTCTGCACTGGCTCCTTGAGGACCTAGCCTTGTCTCACTCCCTGTAATATTTCTATCTAACTCAGGTACCTGTAACAGGAGGATCACCATTCTGCCTGGGCTACATAGTGAGGTCAAGACCAGCAAAGACATAGCCAGACAGAATCTCACCACCTTGCTAAAGAATACTACTGTTCAATCACTATCTATGCTTGTGTTAAAGAAGACAATCTAGGCAGTCCATTAAAACTCCAGTGTCTGCCATATTTATGGAAATACATGTTTACATCATATACAGAATGTATAAGCCTATATAACTATACTGTCTGCAAATAGCTATGTTTAGTTTTATATGATATACAGATACATAAGTAAATAAGTTTTGCCAAATTAAATTCAATATTTTTAATTACTTGATATTAAAACTAATGTTCTCTGAATGTCTATTCTCCCCTTAATTGTTCAAATCAAATCAAATGATGTATAGCTATTCAACTCAATTTAATCCTCTCATACAGTGTCACTATACAGATCTCCTATCACAAAGGTGGGATTTCATATTTCTTAGCCTGAATCCTTGCCCAAAAAGATACTAATAATTTTTATTTCTGAGTTTCCTCTTTAGAGTAGCAGTAAATGCAACTACTATCTAATTTGTTGATGTATTAAAAATTTCCAAAGTGTTTCAACAGGCAAATAACTTTTGGCTTGATGATTATATTTAACTGTTCAACACGGAGAACATAACCTCTGCTTCCAAATTTTATTTTATAATTAGGAATTGGCAGGGGACTTTAGTGAAAGAGTATTATTAAAACTGAATCAGTTTTTCTTAGTTTATTGTAAAGAAAGATTTTTGCTAATATTGTTTGGGCACTATCTCATGCCTACATCCTTATACCCTGAGTAACTACTCTGAAGATAACAATATGCAATGTATTAATTATTGTTACTCTCCTATTATCTTGTTTTGAAATTCTGTTTTATTTTTGCCTGAAAAATAAAAGCTATCAGCTTTCACAATGATGATAAGATTAGTCTCATGCAATCCCCTCCACATTTGAAGTCATGTATACAAAATTCAGGTTTTAATTCTATGAATATTAATTTTGTACACCTGCTTTGGCGATTACTGATGATCTATTATAATTTTGTCAATTAGACTTTGCCAGTTTTCATCTAGAAAAAGGCAGAAAAGAAATCAAGATGGAATGTACATAAGGAAAGACAAGACTTACTTAAAATATTCAAGTTGCTCCAGCAAGAATAAAGAAAAAAATGAAAGGTCGTATGAGGATATTTGAGCTGGAAATGTTCTATAACCTCTGAGAAATATATTCTATTGGATCTTCAAAATATTTAGAACATGAGGATCCATTATAATTATAATTCATTGTGAAAGATTTTAATGTTTCTTTTGATTGAAATATTTACAAAAAGGGTAGGCTTGCTTTGTATTTTATCCTACTATGGAATCAGTCAATAAAAAGACTCCTGCGTATTTTAAAACCGTTGCCATTTTCCAAGTCCAATGCGTGTATTTTTAACAGTTTTCAAAGGAAAAGTGTAAACTGCTATTCTCCTACTGAGGAGTGAAATTAATGATTGCGGTCACATTTCCAGACACCATCTACTGGCCATTGTCACAAATATTAGCGGTCAGACAGGACACTATTAACCAGTCCCCAGGAAACTAATTGCTGAAAAGGCTTACAGGTAGTTTTATAGCTAGAGCTTTAAAAATGCAGAAAATTCTGACTGTAAGAGCACATGAACTCTTGACAGCCTAGTAAGGAATTCAACATTTTCCTGCTCTTGAGAGATGGATTGTAGTAACAGTGTCACTGACAGATCAGTTTACCTTTTAGGGTAGTACAAGGAGAGAGGTTTGTAGGCTGTCAAACAGTTCAAGAAGTAAGAAAAAATATGACATAGCCTTTAGGTACAGTCTTTTATAGTCTGTGGAAGCCTCAGTTATGTTTTAATATCTTCAAAAAGAGCATTGACTATGAAATTTAAAAAAGATATTTCACCTGAAATGTTCTAATATTTTTGCTGAGACTATTTATTAATTTAATTTTTTTTTTCACTTTTTGCTAGAAATCAAACCTGGGACCTTGCTTTTGCCAGGCTGGACACTGTGCCGCTGAATTATATTCCTGGCTCGAGAATATTTAAATAGTACAGTATTTTGTGTTCTCCAAAATATAAAAAAACATAGCCATTTTAGATTTTATAAAATGCAAATTTTAAAGCTAAGCAGTTTCCAATTATTCTTGCTCTACAGTATCTCACCAAATGTGAATTATGAATTTCTCTTTGTCTGTGGTTGTGTTAAGCAATATTTTCTCTTCTGTTTTAGAATTCGTTGCCTTTCAGTAAGACAGTGTTAAAAGTTTATAAAATAACAGAAATTGGTTTCCAGGGTATATTGTTTTTCTTCTTGCCTTTCACTGGTTATGCTAATGGTATCATTCATTGGATGGAAAAATAATCAAACAGCATAGAAGAGTTAGTCCATTTCTCCCTTATGATTGTGATGGAGATTTTCCCAACCATCTCAAATATAATATGTTTACCCTTTCAGCCTGCATATGTCCTTTCCCAGAGGTTTGGTCTGTATCCATTGACACTTGTTTGGGTTGCTCTGAAATCTCTAATAACTACTTCTTAAACATCCTCACAATGCTTTGTGTTTCATAATAGTTTACACAATTTAAAATTATGGTCATATGGCCTTGCTCATGCTACACACTCTATCAGAAAGTTATTTTTATGGTAGTTATGCGTAGTCTTAATATAGCCTTTACAGTTAATGGTGCTAATTTCTAGGAAATACACCAAAATTTAACCTAGGAACTACTTTTATCCTTTTTTGTTGTTGTTTATAATTTGTGTTCTCCATAAATTCCCTTTTACCTTGTTTTTATTTGTTCTATTTATTTTTTAGTTATTTGAGACTGAGTCTCACTATGTAGTGCAGACTGGCTTTGAATTCACTGTGTTTCTCAAGGTGGCATCTACTTGCAGTGATCCTCCTGCTTCAGCCTCCCAAGTACTGAGATTAGATATTGATATAGAGAAATGAAAATCCTACTACTATGTCTGGTAAGAGTTCTTGTTCTCTAAAATCAAAGAATGAATTTTAGGAAAGACAGAGATTAAGAGCAGAATATACTTATTGAGAGAAAGAAAGCTTCTGTCTGAGAGAGAGACAGAAGGGGTCCAAGCAGGTTGCCAAGGACTCTGTCTTTTCTAGGGACTTTTATAGAGTAAATTATGAGATCAGATAAGTCAAACGTGGAGAAAAATGGAAATTTGCAAGGTGGACATGGGGCGGGACAGAACTGTGGTCAACCAATAAGATCAATAGCTCAGGTAAAAGTGATTGCTAGTAGCAAATGGGGCAATGAGTCACTTAGTAAGTGGGCGTGCTTAACAGCAATGACTCTTCCTGTAGGAGGTGGGATGCTGACTCCTGACTTCCTCAGGATAATGGAGAACTATTTGGACTGTGGATCCTTAGAATGTGGTTGAATTTGCTTTGCCTTTTGTCTTGAGATCTGGCCCACAGCACGAGATGATTGTCTCTTCCAAGGCTGCAAGCTATTTGAACTTCTGCTCTGGCTCCTTTGAGGGCCCAGTCCCGTGTGACTGCCTATAATATTTCTAACTAACTCAGCTGCCTTTAACAGTATGTGTACCACCATGCCCAGGTTTCACTTAGCCTTATTAATATTTTTTTTTCAGGCAAACAAATTCTTTTGTACCTTTCTTTTCTTTGATTTTAATTTTTATCGGTACATGTTTACCATGTATAGTGCTTTTATATTCCCTGTGAGGAGCAGGTTCATGTACATAATGCATCTTAATTCTTTTTTCTTTCCCTTTTCTTCTCTACAGCTTCATTCTCTCTTTTCATCCCTTTCCTTTAACAAAAATTCTATCTCCCCATTTCCTATAGCTACCTTTTATTTTGCTGTTTATTTTTAAAATTTTCTTTGAAATCCACACATATGATTTTATAGTAAACTAGTACTTTTAAAATTTTAGAGTAAAATAATTGGGTTCATTATAAAATTGATTTGATTTTCATGCATAAACATATTCTGAAATTTTCTGTTGGTGAGAAAAATTTTCTGTTGTTTATCCTCAGAGACCAAAACATGAATAAGTTGAGGTAGAATTAATTCATTATCAAAATATAGTATATTGTTTTTAACCCATTTTAAACTAGAGCATTATGTATGTCTTGTTATGACAAGAATTTGAATAGTTCTCTTTTTTGTAGATTTTATATTATGCAGAAAATAAGAATGAAAATTTTAGCCTCAAGTCTTAGTGTCTCACTTTTTACTCATCTTCTATAAAATTTCTAAGAATATTCACTTGTAGTTTTTAAGAAATGAATAATTGCTTTTTCCCCTTATGTGTTCTGGTAAAATAGCTACAAAATCAGTTATATAAAAGGAACTTAATGCTTATCCAAAGACTTTATCTTTATATGTAATATTTATTTGGTTTGTTTCTCATGATCATGCTAATGAATTCTATACATGTCTAGTTTAGTGATTACTAGTTAATTTGCTGATTAAGAGAATCTAGCATAAAGACCTTACAGGTTCATATGATAACACTTATAGTTAATATGATGAAGATTACCTCAAACTTAAATTTGCTGAAAGATTAAAAAAAGAAAACTTTCAACTGGATGATTAAGGTCAGCTAATACCAACAAATAAACAAACAAAAAATTTTAAATCATAATTACAATAAAAAGCTAATAACATTTCATAACACTTTAATTCAATTAAACAGATTTTAAACTTTACAATAAAGTATAAACTATATAAAAAGCATAATTTTATTTATAGTTTATTTAGAAATGACAAAAATCCATGTAATCATCCACTAAAAATCAATAAACATAATATTACCGACTTACACAGGGTGATGAAGGTCCAGTCACACAATTTCATTTCTCTGATACCCTTTTGGCTACTTTTTTTGGAGAACTTAATGTGACATGGTAATGCTATGAGCATTTCACATGTTCACATTTGATTTTAGAGACTATTCTCATGTTTACAACTTTGACTATAAAACTAGAGTAAGCAGAGTCAGCACTCACAAGTACTTGTCATGATGTAAGAGAGACAATTGTGCAGTAGAATCCAAATGACATGATTTCCTTCCAGCTCCGAGTAGTACTAAAATCCTTTCCTATTCTGTTGAATTGGGTTAAGTAACAACAAAATCTTCAGAGCAGTGCTGTCCAGTAGACTGTTCTGTGATGATGAAATGATCTGTGTTCAGTGCTAAATTGAGTGGTAGCCACTAAGCACATCTGACTGCTGAGTACATCAAATATGGGTAGAGTGTGGGAAAACCCAATTTTTATTTTGTTAATTTAAATGTAAGTGTCACCATGGAGCTGATGACTATTCCATTGGGAAGCAAAATTTGAAAGTTTGATGTGGAAGGTAAGTGAGATACTGTATGAGTGGAAATAGGGGAAATGTAAGACAAAAAGATTTTTTTCTTCTTCCATTGCTGCACTCATGGCTGAGTTCCCTGTGATAAGAGGCAGGTTAACAAAAGAAAAATACAAATTTAATTCATGTACATTTTGTAGGAAATGGGAGTCATTGGAATGATGACTCTAAAGAAGATGCTAACTTGCGCATTTGGTTGTGCTGGGTTTGGTGAAGAACTGTATAGTTGCAGCAAAGTACTATCTGATACTCTACTGTACAATCTGGGACAATGAGGAGGACTGTGTAAGCCCCATTTCTCGGATTCTCCTGTGTTTTCAGATGTGGTTCTCTGTACTCAGAGGTAAGGATGTCACTTTCCTCTGGGTTTTCAGAGGGCACCTCTCTAATGAGGACTAAATGACCTGCTTCAGGGAAGCAGGGAGAGAAAATCAGAAAGACCCTTATGCTTCTACTGTTTTCTCAGACGTCAGTGTGGCATATTTTGAGGTGTCTTATTTTGCAACTCATCATTAACATATTCTAATTATTATAATAATATTCCTCATGATACATACTGGGATATATAGTGATTTTAGAGGTTTATTTCTTTTAATGCTACTAGCAGTCATGTAAGACCTCATTACATTGGTAGGTAAGAAGATCAATATTTAATTATGTTAAAAACCTTATTCAGGTTCATAGTAAGGATACGTGGATGATTTGACCCTGTTCCCACTAGTTCCAAAATTTGCTAAAAAAAAAAAAAGTCATCTTTGTATTTGTTTAATAATCAAGGTCAACTGATATATTTGCTTTATGAATTTCTATCTTTAAATATGCATACACTAACATCTTTTTAGTTAACAATCTACTTTTCCAATTTGAAGGAGTACTGAGCTCTACTTGGGGAAAAACAGATAATAAGCAATATAAAAATATTTTGATGACATTTTCCTTCAATTGTGTTTCCTTAAATATCTTAAATATAATCATCTCCACAGACTTTTAATATAAATTTAATATAAATATAATATAATCATCTCCACAGACTTTTAATATAAATTCCACTTTAAATACTAGGTGAAGATGTGATTTTACTGCTCACTCTGTTTTTGACATACCATTTCCAGGAAATGGAGTTTGTTTGAACTATGTGGAAACTACAATTTTCTTAAGCTTTTGTTAATGACTATTGCACACCACATTCTGAAAAAAAATCCCTGGAGACTTGATTCATATCTTAGAGACCCTCAGAGATTATTTACTCAATTCAAGACAGAATAGTAGTCAGGTAGAGAGAGGGATCCCTTGTGTCAAATAACAAATCCCTACAAGACTTCACCATTCATCAGAATGAGAACAAGGTGTGTGATACATTGCTGCTGCCAAGTTGCTGATGACACCCACTCTATTTTAAAATACGGTGTAGGTATTCACATTTGCTGGCCATTTTGGCTGTCTTTTTCAATATATTGGGAAAGTTCAAGTTTAATTTTAAAGAATTGTTTTTAAAACCATAACCCATTCTTACAGGCAATGTCATGATGAGTGACTACTGCCAAAGGCTATAGCATGCACCATATTTCTGTATAAATATTTGCAAATTGTATCATTGTTAATAGAGTTAAATGTGGGATTTGTTTTGGGGCTTATGTGATGTTGAGTCTAGGACCCTATGTCCTTCTAAAATAAAAGTAGACTGACCACTTTCATAGTATTCATTTTCAAAAATGCACAACAGTTCACACATGGAGTTTATGACAGAACTCTTTTTACTTCCATGAATACATTTCAGAGAAGTAGAATTGATGTGGTACCAAGAAAGTACAGCCAGAATGAATTGTAAATTTACTTAGATTTGGTGAAGTATCAGGGAAAACAAAGCTCAACTTTCAAAACAATAGCAGTTATATTCTTGTGGAATTTTCAGAAGTATGGCTTTCCAAGCTCTAGATGTGTAACATGCATATGAATGTAATATTAAAAGGTTGTAAAAGCTATTAAGTCATGTGCAGCAGTGCATACTTTTCATACCTGCTACTGTAGAGGCTGAGACAGAAGGACCTCAAGTTAAGGGCCTGTTTGAGAAATGTAGTAAGACTCTGCCTCAAAATAAAGAGGTTTGAAGACATAGCTCCATTGCAGAGTGCTTGCCTAGTATGAGCAAAGCCTGAAATGCAATATTTGTATATATTATATATGCAATATTAATATTATATATAATATTGGTTCTCCATATACAATATTTTATATATAGAGAGAGAGAGAGAGAAAGAGAGAGAGACTTAGAGAGACAAAGACAAATAGAGAGTCAGAGACAGTGACCTACTCAAAGACAGAAGTCGGAAAAGGAGACAAAAAGGCATGATAAGCTTCCTGACATTTCAGACTATGCCCGGAGAACCCCTGCCCCAAAATCCACCTTTTTATTCTGGTGCTCAATGAATAAAGCTATCTAAAATTTTATAATTCTTTATATGTCTCAAGAAATTATTTAAAAGTTTTTAAAGTTTTATTTTGTTACATTGCATGGATACAATACAAACAACAGAAATACCTGTAAATTGTTTTTGTTTTTTACATGCTTCACATTTAACTTCCAATCTTCCCAAGGCATGCCATGCCTTGAGACCTTGAGAATTCGACCAGCAAATCCTACAGAGCTGGTTTTACTCAAAGATAAAAGACACCACTAAGTTTTTCTGTTTCAGATTTGCCACCACTTTCTCTGTCAACCTCATTTATTCATAACTTATTTCATAAGTTTTAAAAGCAGAACGTGTATAAAAATCTCACCATCTGAGGGAGTTGCTATGAAAATGGTAAGTAATTGTGAGAATTTTATCCTCTGCCCGGAATAAAGCAATCTGTGTGAGAAGTGAAAAAACTAGGTTTACCCCCAGAATCATACCTTGAGTTATGGTATGGTGATATTTACTGAAACTTACAGAACATTTTCAATGAGGCCTTGAGAACAAAGCCAGTGTGTTGCCCCATCCATTTAAAGTAATTATATTCTACTTTCTCAAATCTTGCCCTATAATTTTCATCTTGAATTGTAAGAGTCTTAACAATGGTGATCATTTAAGCTCATGCTCCTATTTTAAGCTCTTTAGATGTATTGGATGGAAAATTCTGGGGGCTGTAATGCTTAAAATGGTTTTGGCACAGGTGGCCATGTTTTAGGGCATATTTCCTTAAATGGAATAGAGGAATCATGCAGGTGTTTGTGAGTAACTATATGTTATTTTTCAAACTCTTAGGTTTCTGTTTTTACTTCTAAGAATCCTTCATTTTATAATCTTTATAATTAAAATAATACTCTTTTATACCTCAGAAGTTTCTCTGTATCAAGCTGTTGTTTACTTCTCATCTTCTCACATTCCTCGACCTATAAAAAATGGCAGAAGCACTGAGTCCCCAGCCATAC
>PVJX010037100.1:5515-17266 GCA_004027295.1 Dolichotis patagonum | reverse complement strand
ACTTGAGACCATTCTCTTAAGTGAAATAAACCAAACTCACAAGGGTAAATACCATATAATCTCCCTAATATGAGATTTGATAAGAGTATATAAGACTTTATGGTAAGCATGAGTCCCCATCTCACAGCTTCGAAGTCTTTCAAAGTTTTAAATCATCAGTTGGAATGGTGTTATCCTGTTTTGTTTGACTATATCATACATGATGATATGAACAGCTGTTTTGAAGAAAACATTGTGACAGCTATTGCTGATTTAATATTATCCTTCTTAGAAGTCCTACCATGCTTTTTTTGTTGTTCTATTGCCATTGGTTCTGTCTACCACATTGTGTCTCATTGGAATTTGAATATGTGTGATAGTTCAAACAAATTTTTTTCCTTTTCTATCAAAAATGAGATATTACAGTATCCATTGAACATTTTCTGTTATTCGGTTCAGAAAGCCCTGTAATTCTTTCACTCTATGCATGGCTTTATACTATTGTGTTATGTTTGATATTATTGTATTTGAAACTATGCTCAACTATAGCAGAGTAAGAGATACGGTGTTAGCTACTGTTGATGTCCAGTTGTCTTAATGTAAAGTACTGTGTTGCCTATGTTGTCCTGTTCTGATCTGCTCTGTACTTCCCCCTTTTGTTTTATTGTCTCTCACATAAAAAAATAAAAAATAAAAAGTAAAAAAAAAGATAATTTCTTGGCCACTCTTCCCCTATGCCAGGATGACTTCATCAGCCAAGGGCAGGCTCAGCTGCCCTTCCCCTGTACCTGAAAGGCCTTAGCACCCAATGAGGATTGTCAACCACCCTTCCCCCATAGCCAGCTGACTTCAAGAGCCAAGTGGGAGCCTTGGCTGCCCCTCCTCTTCACCTCAGCAGGACACAGGATCATCAGCTGCCCTTCCTCCACGCCCTGATGACTTTGGTATCTCAGAGGACTGTCCATCACCCTTCCCCCTACCTGAAAGACTTCAGCAGCCAGGTCATTGAATGCCCTTTCCTTACACCCAGATGACCTCAACAGCCAAAGGGAACTTCAGCTGCTCTTCCCCTGCACATCAGCAGCTAACATAATCCTTGGCCACCCTCCCCCCTCACCCAGACAACTTCAGCAGCTGAAGTGAGCCTTGGATGGCCTTCTCCTGCACCTGAAAAATCTCAGCAGCTGACAGGATTGCGAGCCACCATTCCCCCACACCCAGAGGACTTTGGCAGCTGAAGGGAGGCTCGGCTGCCCTTTCCCTGCCTCAGCAGCCAATGGGATCATCAGCTGCCCTTCGGCCACACCTGGAAGACTTCAGCAGCTGATGAGAGCTTTGGCTTCCTTTACCCTGCACCTGAAGGACCTCAGCAGCTGACATGCTTGTGGACTGTCGTTCCCCCTATCCAAAAGACCTCATCAGCTCATGGACCATTAATGACCCATTTCACTACCTTCAGTACCTTGATGGGCTGGTGGGAGCCTTGGAAGCCCCTCCCCCTATACAGAGGACCTTGGCAGACCAGTGACAGTGTGGTAAGCTTCCCCTAAGTAGGGGACCTTAGTAGGTCAACAGGAGCCTCAGCATACCCTCCCCCAATGGTAGGACCTTGGTGAGCTGGCAAGAATGTGAGTTGCTTTTCCATACAGAGAATCCCAGGTGGTTGGCAAGAACACAAACAAGGTCTCTGTCTTAGTTACTTTTTACTCATCACTGAGACAAAATACCTGATGCCCAAAGTTGGGAGAGGAAAGGTTTATTTCTTACAGTTTTTGGAGGTTTCAGTCCATATACAGTTGGCTCCAAGGCAGGGTGGCATGGCGGGGCGGCAGTTCATGGTGGCTGAAAACCACAAGCAGAAACCGGCAAGAGAGAGACACACCTTCTTCCTGCCCCTAGGAGGGTGTAGCACTGGCACCATCAATCCAAGCACTAGACAATGAGCCAGTCACAAATGTACAATGCAAATACATGAGGCCTGGGGGCCACCAACATAGACCATGACATTCCACCCCTGGCCCCCAGAGACTCATGTATTATCTTTATATAAAAGACATTTAGTCCATCTTCAAGAGTTGCCAAAGTCCTAACATTTTCAGCATTGCTGAGAAGTCCAAGTCCCAAGTCTCCTCCAATATCTATGGCAAACTCTTAACTGTAACCCCCTGTACAAGTGAAACAAGGTTAAACATTTCTGAAATGCAAAAGCACAAAATAAACATCACCATTCCAAAAGTTACAAATGGGGGAATATAAAGCATTGGGAACAAGGCAAGTCCAACATCCATCAGGGTGAACATTAAGTCCTAGAGTTCCATTCTCAGCATTTGAAGCAATCTGGTTGCAAGCTCCAAAAGGCTTGGATGATTCCACCCCGAGGGCACTTCCAGGGATTTCAGCTCCTTTAGCTTCTGTCTTAAACCCTCTCTGCTTGGTTTTTGCAGCTTTCCTTGGATGATCCACGTTCTTGGCTTTTCCAAACTTCTGGGGTCTCCATTGCACCTTTGGCTTCACCCTTACATCTTTACAAATTGCCCTCTCAGGGGCACACTGCTTGGCCTCCCAGGCCCTTTGCAATCGAGGTGGAAGCCGTCTTACCCTCAGAATTTGTGCATTTTCCTTGCACCTGAAATCAGCACCCTGTGGATGCCTCCAAGGTCTGCTGCCAGCCAGAGCAGTAGCCAGGCTTTTCTCTCTCTTGGCTGTAGGGGTCGATTGCCTAGATTGCTGGGCTCTGTTAACCCCATTGTGAAAAAAAGCTTTTCTATGTTGCTGCCATTCTGGAACCTCGTGTGGCTGCAAAGGGTGGAGACCCACTGCTTCCTGGGATGCCTGGTGTCCATCTTTCTTATCTCTCTGTTTCTTCTCAGCAACCAAAGTCTCAGCACTATCTTTACAATCCACAGCTTTACTGGAATTTTCCTTCTGGCCAAAGTCACAGTGTTTTAAATTATCCTGATGGGCTCTTTGCTCTTGATTTGCAACACAGATCTGGCTAAAAGCCCCCAGCAATAGCCATGCCACAGCCTCAATGTTTGACTGCCTTAAAATTTCCTTTGCCAGATTAACCAGTCCATTACCCTTAATCTCAGTCTCAGGCAAAGTCTCTGGGCATGAGCAAAATGCAGACAAACTTTCTGCCAAGCCATAACACACATCATAGGGAGTCCAATACAGTCCTTCTTCCCAGAAGAAACCTCCCAAGCCTGGTCTTTACCATCAGGCTTTCTAGCTTTCTGGTCTCCTGAGCTCTGACCAGAATCTCCTCTACAGAACAACCTAAGGTGCTCCAGCTCTATGCATCCAGGGGACATGTCCAAACCTTTCCAAACTCTGCCCACAAGCCATTTCCAAAGCCTCTTGAAAAACATGGTCAGGTATAGTCACAGCAATGACCCCACTCTTCCATACCAAATTCTGTCTTAGTTACTTTTTACTCATTGCTGAGACAAAATACCTGATACCCAAAGTTGGGAGAAGAAAGGTTTTTTTCTTACAGTTTTTGGAGGTTTCAGTCCATATTCAGTTGGCTCCAAGGCAGGGTGGCATGGCGGGGCCACAGTTCATGACAGCTGCAAACTGCAAGCAGAAACCGGCAAGAGAGAGACACACCTTCTTCCTGCCATTACATCACATCCTGGCCCCACCCCCCTAGGAGGGTGTAGCACTGACACCATCAATCCAAGCACTAAACAATGAACCAGTCACAAATGTATAATGCAAATACATGAGGCCTGGGGGCCACTGACATAAACCATGACAGTCTCTCTCCACCTGGAGGAACCAGAAAGGGCCTAAGGGACCCCTAGAGACACAGTAGGGTCCTGGCTAGGATGTACACTATAGACAGGTGGATCTGGCAGCCTGGAACAGCCTGAGGCTGCAGTAACAATGAGAGCTAAAGGTGGACTTACATTAATATTCCTAGGCTATCCAACCTAGGAAAAATATAGGACTCACCCCACAGGTCCTTCTGGAGGAATTCAGGTGGCTGGCCCATCCCCTGCACTTTAGGACCCAGAAGTTAGGTGAAAGTCAGTCACACAATAGGCCCCTATGACACATACAACAGACAGTTGAGACTAACACTGAAAAGACCAAAGCATTAACTCAAAAAAGTGAAAATGACAAAATGAAAAAGCAAAATGCAATTTCAAACACCCAGTCAATCAGGAACAAGTACAGGAGACATCAAAATACAGGACACTAGAAGTCATATGCCTGAAATTTATTAAAAGACAGCAAGTGAGATAAACAAACCCATGGAGCTATAAAGGAAATCAGATTAGAAATAATCTCTCAGTTAAAGAAAAAATAACAACCTTGATAAAGTAGTTGCTCAGCATAGCTAAAGACACAGATAACACAGTACAGGAACATGGAAAAATGATGGAAACCATGAATGAACCACATAGGAAAGAAACAGAATGCATGAAACAAATTCAACAAGACATCCAGGAAATTAAAGCTTCCAGGGTTAAGTATTTATCTCAGTGGCAGAAGTGCCAGGCTGGCAAGCGTGAGGTCATGAGTTCAATCCCTGGTACAAAAAAATTCCATTAAAAGCTGGTGAAACCTCTAAAAGGAAACTGAAAATAGACTTTCAGACCTGGAAGACAGAATCACAGCTAGCAATCACAAAAGGAAACAACTTTTAAAAATAACAAGGGATTGTGAAATAGCAATTCAACACTTCAAGATGAGGCAAAAAAAGACAATATAGGCTGATAGGTGTCAATGAAAATGCAGGAGTCAACACAAATGTCATTAAAAAAAATATTCACAGAAATAATAGCAGGAAATTTCCCAAACAGGGGAAAAGAATCTAGAAATTAAAACAATCATAACCAAAATAGATCTACACCCAGACATATAGTAAGCAAGATCAATAAAATTTAGCATAAAAACAGAATACTAAAGCTGTTAGACAAAAGGCACAACTCAATTAAAAAGGCAAACCCATTCAAATCATGCTAGACCTCTCAACACAAACCCTAAAGTCAAGACAAACTTGGACTGAAGTATTTCAAGCCCTGAAAGAAAACAACTTTCATCCCAGACTGGTATAGCCTGCAAAACTTTCTTTGAAAATTAATGGAGAAATAACATACTTCCATGACACAGAACCATTGAAGAATTTCATGTCCATCAAACCAACCCTAGAAAGAGTACTAAAAGATATACTAGAGAGAGAGAAAAATGACTGCAATTCCCTGCACAACAACAGAAAGAATCCACTAGGCAGAGAAAGCAATTTAACAAGGGAGAAAAGCAGGGAACCTACAACAGGAAAATGAAATAACAAAGTTAAACCAGTACATATCAGTTATAACCATCCTTGTTAATAGCCTCAATGTACCAATTAAAAGAAATAGATTGATGGAATAGATCAAAAAACTGGATCCACAATGTGCTGTATACAAGGAACACATCTGCCTTGAAAGGAAACCCATAGACTGAAAGTCAAAGGATGGAAAACAATATTCCATGCAACAGGAACACAGAAAAAAAGTAGTGGTAGCTAATCTGTTTGCAGACAATGTGAACTTCAAACCAAAAATGATCAAAAGAGATAAACAAATTCGCTACATACTTGTTAGGGGGAAAAGTCAAGAGGAAGAAATAATGATCATAATATATATGCACCAAATATAGATAAGACTATATATGCACCAAATATATATAAGACAATAAATTGTCTTATATAGAGCATCTCTCTATATAAGACAAATATGCAATAACACAATTGTAACAGGGACCTTAATACCCCATTGTCACAAAGAGGTAGATCAACCAGACAAAATGTCAGCAAAGAAATAACAGAACTGAACCAAACCTGTGAACAAATGGACTTGCTAGATATTTTCAGAGTGTTGTAGCCAATGACATCAGAATACACATTCTTCTCAGCTGCACATGGGACATTCTCTAAAATAGACTATGTATTAGCCCATAGAGCAGGTTTAAGTAAATGCAAAGGGACTGAAATTATCCCATGCATATTATCTGACCCTAGTGCACTGAAATTGGAAATTAATGGCAAAAGATATTGCAAAACCCACATAAAAACCCTCCTGAACAACCAATGCATTACAGATGAAGTTAAAGAAGAGATTAAACAATGTCTGTAATTCAACAAAAATTCAGATGCAACATACTGAAACCTGTGGGACACAATAAAAGCAGGCCTAAGAGGGGCATATATAGCAATGAACTATCACATCAGGAAAACAGAATGAACACAAATAAACAACATAATACTGCACGTCAAGCTTCTAGGAAAAGAAGAGCAAGTCAAGCCCAAAGCTCATAGAATGGCGGAAATTTTAAAGATCAGAGCAGAAATTAGTGCAATTGAGACTAAGAAAACAGCACAAGGCATTATTGAATTGAAGAGTTGGCTCTTTGAAAGAATAAACAAAATTGGTAAACTCCTAGCCAACCTTATCAAGAAAAAGAAAGAAAAATTCAAATCCATACAATAAGGAATGAAAAGGGTGAAATTACTACAGACCCTATACAAATTCAGAAGATCATGAGTACCTACATACTTTAAAATCTTTACTCACATATGCTGGAAAACAGAGAAAATGGACAGATTCCTAGAAACATTCCTAGAAACAGCTAAATCAACAGGGTATGAAAATTTTGAATAACCCAATATTAGTTACTGAAATTGAAATCATAATTAAAAACTCACCGACAAAGAAAAGCCCAGGTCCTGATGGATTTACAACTGAATTGTACAAGAAATTCAGAGGAGATTTAATGTCAATGCTCCTGAAACTCTTTAATGAAATTGCAAAGGATGCAATTCTCCCTTACTCATTCCCAGAGGCAAGTATTACTCTGCTACCAAAACCAGAGAAAGGCCCAACCAAAAAAGTGAACTATAGGCCAATCTCCCTAATAAGCATCAGTGCAAAAATTCTCAACAAAATACTAGCAAATAGAATGCAGCAAATCATCAAGGAGATTATACATAATGACCAAGTGAGATTTATCCCAGGAATGCAGGAATGGTTCAACACATGCAAATCAATAAATGTGATACACCACATCAACAGTATCAGAGACAAAAATCACATGATCAATAGATCCAGAAAAAGCTTTTGATAAAGTAACACCACTTGTTCATGATAAAAACCCTAGAGAAAACGAGAATAAATGGTCTCTACCTCAATGTGATAAAAGCTGTCTATGACAAACCAACAGCCAATATCATACTAAATGGACAAAAACTGAAACCTTTCACTCTAAAATCAGGGACAAGACAAGGATGTCCACTATCACCATTCCTATTCAATATAGTTCTAGAAACTTTAGCCAGAGCAATTAGACAAGAGAGATAAATAAAAGGAATAAGAATAGGAAACAAAGAAGTTAAATTATGACTGCTTGCAGATGACATGATATTCTACAGAGTAGAAAAGCTCCACCAAAACCCTTTAAGATTTAATATTCAAATTTGGTAGTGTAGTGGAATAAAATATAAACACTCAAAAGCCAATAGCATTCCTATACATGAGCAACAAACTCTCACAGAGAAATTAAGGAAAGCACAATAACATCCAAAAACTGAAATACCTAGGAATCAATCTAGCAAAGGAAGTGAGAGATCTGTATAGTGAAAATTATGGTACCCTAAAAAAAAAGATTAAAGAGGAAATCAGAAAATGGAAAGATATCCCTTGCTCTTGGGTAGGAAGAGCCAACATAGTTAAAATGACTATACTCCCAAAACTGCTATGAAGATTTAATGCAATCCCAATCAACTGCACACAGGACATTCTCTAAAATAGACCATACTGGCTCATAAAACATCCTCAAGTAAATTCAAAGGATTTGAAATTATTCCATGCATACTCTCAGACCACAGTGCACTGAAATTGAAAATCCATGGCAAAAGAAACCACAAGAACTATATAAACACATGAAAATTAAATAGCACCATCTTAAATAACCAATAGGTCACAGATGAAATTAAAGAAGAAATTAGACAGTTTTTACAGATAAATAAGAATGACAATTCCACATACTGTAACCTGTTGGACACAATGAAATTAGTCCCAAGAAGGAAATTTATAGCAATTAATGCCCATATCAAGAAAATACAGCCAGCACATATAAATGAATTAATGGCTAACCTCAAACTTCTATAAAAAGAGCAGGCTAAGCTATAAGCTCATATGAGGGAAGAAATTATAAAGATCAGAGCAAAAAATCAATGCATTGGAGACATTAAAAAAAACACAAAGAATCAATCAATCAAAGAGTTTGTTCTTTGAAAAATTAAATACAATCGACAAACTCTTAGCCAACCTTATCAAAAAAGTAAAGACTCAAATCTGTGCAATTAGAAATGAAAAGGGTGAAATCACAACAGACCCCACAGAAATCCAGAAGATCATCTATACCTACTTTTAAATGTGTATTCTAACAAGAGGGAAAATACAGAAGAAATGGACAGATTACTCAATGCATATGAATTACCAAAACTGAAACAAGAAGATCTAAACACCCTACATAAACCAATATCAATCAATGTAATCAAAGCTGTAACTGAAAACCAATCAACAAAGAAAATCCCAGGCCCTGAGGGATTCACTGCTGAATTCTACAAAAAATTTAGAGAACACCTACACCACTACTTCCCAAACTCTCTAATGAAATTGAAAGGGAAGCAACACTCCCAAGTTCATTCCTACAAACAAGCATTAACCTGATACCAAAAACAGAAAAGGACCCAACTAAGAAACAAAAGAGCAGGCCAATCTCCCTAATGAATGTAGATGCAAAAATCCTCAGTAAGATACTGGCAAACAGAATATAGCAAATTGGCAGATTATACACAATTATCAAGTGTGATTCATCCCAGGGATGCAGGGATGGTTCAACATATTTTAAATAAATAAATGTAATATACTATATTAACAGAGATAAGTATGATCATCTCAATAGATGCAGAAAAAGCTTTTGACAAAGTCCAGTACCCATTCATGACTTTTTAAAAAACCCTACAGAAAGTTAAAACAGATGGACTTTATCTCAATCTGATAAAAGCTATCTATAGCCCCTACCATATGAAATAATCATAAACTGAAAGCTTTCACTCTAAAATCAAGAACAAAACAAAAATGTACCCTGTTTCCACTCTAATTCAACATAGTCCTGGAAACTTTGACCAGAGCAATTTGAAAAGAGAAAGAAATTTCCTTTATTTTGCTTTGAAGTCCTTTATTCCTTTCATTGTTATGTTCATATTTGTTTTACTTTGTCATATTTTGCTAGGTTTTACTCTCCTTAAAATAAAAAAAATTTAAAAAGAAGTATAAACTCAAGGCTTTTATGCCGGGACCCAATGCAGCTCCTGAGGTTCTTGGGATTAAGCACCGGCAAGAGGATGAGAAAAATAAAGATAAGACAAAGTTGGGGTCAGGTGGAGCCCTCACTCTCCTAATGGAAGGAAAGGAACTGCTCAACCACTGTAACACCTTTATTTATATACAAGGAAAGAAGATGTCAATTTCAGCCCCTCTGCCTAGCAACCCACTGCTTGGATTGCCTAGGGGCTTGGTGTTTTCCTGGGCTGTAGCAACTTCTTCACGTGGCTGACCCAGGAACTCTTTGTTTTCTGGTATGATCCCGTATGGGTCATGCCCCAGGTCAATTTCCAGCTTCAATGGCTCCCAACATATCCCCCTTTTTTGTTTTGTTTTTGCACAGGATGGATGATCAGTTGATGCTGGAGGAGCTGTGTTGGAGAACTCTGTAGATCTTTTCAGTTCAGTCCATAGATTTTAAATCCCTGCAATCCAATTGAAACCCTGTGCAGTCCATTAATCTGTGACAGTAGTCAGCTACCAGTGTAGCTGGCAATTGACAAAAGGTATTAGCGATTTGAGTTTCTTTATAACATATTACTTTAGCATTGTTTTATATACCTCTAATAGTTGTACATTTTCAGCAGGATGTTCAAGACCAAGTTAAAGTGAGACCTGTTTTAAACACAATCAATGTTTGTTATCTATCAAGGTCAGTTAAGTCTCCTCAGGAACCTTAGCACCTCTTAGTTTTTCCGTCAGTGTCAGCCATTCAGATGAGTCACGGCCATTGCTTGACCAAGTTGCTTTCTGTGAAAGCTTGGGAGACCTTTTCTCCTGGTGACTCTCCTTAGGCACACCACACACTGATGATCACTTTCCTCAGTGGTCACACAATCTTCTTGATCAGAAGACCAGGGACTCACTGAGTATAGGATGATGCAGCAAAGGTTCTCTCATGTCCTGGGTCCTCGTTGACCTTGGAGGGCTAGGGCCACAATATTGGCTGTCCTCTTAGCCCATCTGTCTCTCTGATTGTTGGTCTCCAAACCTTAGTTGTTGAACATCCAGAAGAAAAGATTGATAACAGTTCAATGTAGTAGAGGCATTATCATCTTATCTAAATATCAATCATCTTACAACATAAAATAGAATCATTATTTTTCAACAACCATGGCTGTTTTAGCATTTGAATACCTATAGAATATTAATAAACAGTTACATATTTTGCATAGAATATTTAGAAATCAAACCATATATAATGTTGTAGCATAAAAAATCATGATAACATTTTGTAACAGACTTGAATTTTCATTTTGATATCAACTTTCTCCTTTCTGTTTAATCATCCCTCTCTAATACATAAAAGATTTTACCTAACTTGCTGCCACTTAGGGGCATATATATCTCATAAGCATTTGTTGAAGGCAGAGGTCTGAATGTGAACCAAAATTTTGTCACCATAAACAATCCCTGTTTTTTTTTGTTTTTTTTTAATTAATTTGAAAGAGAGTAAAACAAAAGGGGGCAGTACAGAGCAGATCAGAACAGGACAACATAGGCAACACAGTACTTTACATTAAGACAACTGGACATCAACAGTAGCTAACACCATATCTCTTACTCTGCTATAGTTGAGCATAGTTTCAATTACAATAATATCAAACATAACATAATAGTATAAAGCCATGTATAGAGTGAAAGAATTACAGGGCTTTCTGAACCGAATAATAGAAAATGATCAATGGGTACTATAATATCTCATTTTTGATAAAAAAAATTTAGTTTAAACTATCATACATATTCAAATTCCAAGAAGACACAATGTGATAGATAGAACCAATGGTAGTAGAACAAAAAAAGCATGGTAGGACTTCTAAGAAGGATGATATTAAATCAGCAATAGCTGTCATAATGTTTTCTTCAAAACAGCTGTTCATATCATCATGTATGATATAGTCAAACAAAACAGGATAAAACCATTCCAACTGATGATTGAAAACCTTGAAAGACTTCAAAGCTATGAGATGGGGACTCATGCTTACCATAAAGTCTTATATACTCTTATCAAATCTCATCCTAGGGAGACTATATGGTATTTACCCTTGTGAGTTTGGTTTATTTCACTTAAGAGAATGGTCTCAAGTTGTGTCCATTTATTTATAAATATCTCAATGTGATCATTCTTTATAGCTGAGTAGTACTCCATTGTATAAAAATGCCACAAATTTTTTATCCATTCCTCAGTTGATGGGCACTTAGGTTGCTTCCAAGATCTGGCTATTACAAATTGTGCTGCTATAAACATGGGTGCACATATATCACTGTGGTATGATGTTTTCAGTTCTTCTGGGAATATGCCTAGAAGTGGAATAGCTGGGTCAAATGGGACTTCCAAACCCAGCTTTTTGAGGAATCTCCAGACTGACCTCCACAGTGGTTGCACCAG
>PVJX010037099.1:0-17167 GCA_004027295.1 Dolichotis patagonum | reverse complement strand
CTCCTCCTCCATCTCCTCCCCCTCCTCGTCCCTCTCCTCCTCCTCCTCCTCCTCAAGGTAGCTGCATTTCATCAGGAATGCTGGCATCCAGAGAGCACAGGAATGGTTTTACCTGCACCACGTTCTCCAGGGCCTGCGAAGCTGCTGGCAGTGTGGATGTGATGCCCTGTGAGGGTGTGAGGGCACAGATGGTGTGTGTGTGTGTGTGTGTGTGTGTGACTGCTATTCTCAGGATCCCCAGTACAGAAGGTCACTTCCGGACAATCGCGGGAATGCAGTCCGCATGGCCCACAAGGCTCCTGTTTGTAACTTGCACAGGATGACAAGCTGACCACTTGCTCCAGAAGCCGCTGCCCTGGGGACCTTCAGGGGTCCCCAAATGACCATGTGCTGCAGCCGTGACCCTTGGGGAGCCTCAGTGAGGACACAGAGGGAGCTCGCTGAGGGAGATCTACTCAGGGTTCCGCAGGTCGTCGGGAGGTCTTCGGGCCACTGGGGAGGTCCCTGGGTGTTTCGGCAGGTCTGCAGGTCCCTGGGCAGGTCTCTAGGTCATTGGTCCTTGAAGGGATATTGAGGCCAGGGTGACTTCCATGCCTGTCTGCCTCTCTGTCTCTCTGTGTCTCTGTCTCTGCGTCTATCCCCGTCTCTCTCATGACCAGTGGAGAACGGAATGCAGTTTACAAACCGTGACACAGAACCCAGCACGCCCCGCCGCGTCTAAGTTTCCTCCCACAGATGCTCCTTACCGAGATACAGATCTGCCCGCCCGGAGGCCGGGGGCACAGCTCAGACAGAACAGAAGGCGGAGACCTGGCACCTGCCCCGGCTCAACCCAGGACCCGGGTGGACTGGGATGGAACCGTGGCCGATGACAAGACATACGGCCACCGGAGCCTGGGCATCAGATCGCCCTTGGAAACGGGGCCTTGGTCAGTGTAGGTGGGTACCATGATGTCCTCTTGGGTTCGAGTGGGCCCTTAATCTAACAGCCACTGTCCACATAAGGGGAGGACAGTTTGGACGCGGAGACACAGAGGACAGAGGCAGAGGTCGGAGCAATGGGCCACAACCCAGGGCACCGGAGCGCTGGAGGAGGCAGAGGCGGGAGGGTCTCGCCGAGAACCTGTGGAGGGAGTGTGTCCGGGACCCCTGGGGCTCGGATTTCCGGACTGCAAGGCTGGGCCTCCTTTCACGCGTGCTATGGGAGCCACAGAGTAGGTGGCGTTTCCCGAGGTGCCCTTAGATTCAAGCTCGGAGGAAATGAAGGGCCAGAGAGGTCTTCGGCAAGCTTCCCGGCTGTGCCCCACCCTGAGGCTGGCGTCCGAGGCCCCAGGGCTGCCGGGCGCTGTCTCGGCACAGAGACGGACCAGGGGGAGCCAAGGTGAGGCTGAGGTTTGGACTCTGCGTGAACCCAGGGCCAGGGGGACCAGCTCTTTCCCGGGACCGACACACGAAGGCCAAGACGGCAGACGGGAGGAGAGAGGCTGGGAGGGGTGAGCCAGGGGGTAGGAGGTCACACAGGAAGGACGCAGGTTCCGGGGTTCTAGGGCACGCGGGAGCCAACGGCTGCTCATGACGAGCCCGTGTCACATGACCGTCCCCAGCAGGAGAGAACGGTAAGGGTCAGGGCAGGAGGGTGCCAGTGGTCACCGCGCCGTGTACGCGCGTGCAGAAATACTTAGGAGAAAAGCAGCAATTACGCGCTAACGAAGCGCAATCAACAGAGCTGGTTTGCACACCCACGGCGTCTGAGGGCTGCTATTTGTCACCCAGGTTGCTCCCCCTGCGTCCCCACTCCGCCCGCCTGTGGGGAGCCCCTTCCTTCTAATTACGCCCACGGGGGATTCTAGATCGGGGAGTAATCAATCACCAGCTGTACCCAATAAATGGCTTCACGCGCAATGAATCGGCGCCGCAGAGCAAAACCCCGGATCACCAAGCAAGAGCGTGGACGTGGCCTCACGTGGGGCGGCGGCGACGCCTGACGGTGCCTAACTCCAGCCGAAGGACCCTCCGCCCTGGTCTTGTCCCTGGACATCACAGCAGTGACCCGGGGGCTGCCGGGGACGCCACGAGCCAGGGAACAGCTGTCTGCAGGGTGGAAGCGATGGGGGTTTGCGCGCAGGACGGTTCCCTAACCTTTTATTATTTTCCTTACCCTAGGGAGACGACGCGACATTTATAGATGAGTCGGATTTATTGCACTTACGAGGATGGTCTCAAGTTGCCTCCCTTTACCTATGAAAGACTGGAGTTCATGGATTTTATAGCCGAGGACTATTCCCTGGAATAAAGCACCCACCTCTTTTAGCCATTCTGTGGCTGACGGCCTCTGGGCCGTTTCCAAGATGCCGCGCTGTCCCTGCGTGACTATTTCCTCTTCCTGCTCACGTCTCGTAACCTGAGCAGCTACGTCTAAGATGACAACAGATTCACTTTGAGATCTTGCATTATGTGTATCCTTTCTTCTGTTTTGCTTTTTTAAACTAACAATTAAAAACAAAGAAAAAAAAAGAGTGCTCCTCCATCACCCCGGGCTCCTTCGGCATCGCGCCACTAACGAGCAGACAGAGACGCCGCACGGGAAAGGCGCCTGCAGGAAGCCGTGGGGACCCATCGGACCAGGAGCGCCCGCCCCACCTCTCTCCTGCAGGCCGGAAATCGGTAGCGAAGGTGCCAAGATGCTTTCCATTCACAGCGGGTGGAGCCGAGGGTGGGCGCCCTCCCAGCTGGCCACCCTGCTTGGTACAACGCAGAAGCTGTCACCAAGACGTACGGCGCAGGGCAGAGGCTGGCGTGTCCCAAGGGCACACGGAGGGCAGAATCTGTTCGCTCCCTTGGACACCTCCCAGCCCGATGGCGCAGAGTGGAGCTAGCAACACAACACGCAGGTCTCTCCTTGCAGCCAGCACCGACGTTCCCAGACGTGCGGGCAGCTGTTCTGCTTTGGTCCTGAAAGCCCGGCTTCTGACGGGGCCACAGCCGAGGAGACAGGGAGAGGGTGGCAGCGGCGACAGAGGGGCCTGCGACTGGTCGACACTCTACACTAGTGGGGAGGTGTGCACCCAATTCCAGTGAGTGTGCCAAGACGCCAGGAAGGGAGGATGGAAGCGTGACAGCGTGTCCCGGGGGACGCAGTGGGGCAGAGCTGTCTTCTGCAAAAGACAAAAGTCTTCTGCAAGAGTCTTCTGCTTGCGGACCCAGCCCGCGCTCGTGAGCGGGTGCCGTGGGGTTTCCGGAAGGAACAGGGCTCAGAGACCCCGAAGGAACCCCGGAGGGGGTGTATCAGCTTTCCCGTCCCTGGGACACGATACCCAACACCCCCCACTGAGAGGAGGAGGATTCACGTGGCTCCATGTAAGACGCGCGCCTAGCAGGAGACCCTGGGTTCAGCCCCTGATCTCACACACACACACGCACACGCGCACACACACCGTCACGCAGCTCATGCAATTCCTACCGTCTCCCGGCTTTCCTGGCCGGAATTCCTCCGGATCCCTCCTGCCATAAAACCTACCGGAGTCACGGGCAGAAAGGCTGCAGGCCGAGCGGGGCTGGGGTTGCGATGGTTTAAGTGTCACGGGCCCCCAAGGCTTCCTTCGTGCAGAGGTGACGTCCAGGCAGGGACTGCACCTGGGGACCCCAAGTGCCTCGGTGGACAGCTCCACCGGGTTCACAGCGAGCCCCCATGGGGCGGCCAGGGCAGGGGCAGTGGGGTCTCAGCAGCCGCGCAGGAAAGCGGCCGGGGCTCCCGACGGGCCGTGGAGACCCCGGGGCGTTAACCTGAGTGTCGCAGCCAGTGTCATGCTGAGGTGCCCGGGAGCAAAGGCGGCTGCCGAGGGCCGAGCCGGGGCCCGGGGGACACGGTGCAGAGCTGGGGGCACCGGGACCCCGGCTACCAGATCCCGACGGTCTGTGAAGGCCCTGGCCAGGCCCCGGTCAGCTCCACGGCCAGGCGGCACCCGGCACCTCCCCAGCCACCAAGCCCGGCCCAAGCACAGCACACAGCCCAGGGACACCTGTACCCGAGGCCCCCAGCGGAGTCCTGGCTGGGCAGAAGGGAGGAGGACAGAGGACAGGGACCCCACAGTCCAGGCGGGGCTGAGGCCTGAGGGAAGACGCAGGCCGGGCGGCCACGGGACTGTCCACGGGTGATGGCGTGCGGGGGACAGGGGGGCGGAGGGCGGCTCAGGGAGGGAGCTGTCTGCTAACCGGCACCGCGGACGGCACCGCGGAACAGTCCCGTGGGGGCGGGGGTCTGCAGGGCGGTCCCTGCTCCCCAGCCTGGAGCTAGTCCCCGTGGGATCAGTTCCCCTCCTCCTGTGGCCACTTCGCAGCCCTTGAGCTGTTCGGTCCCTTAACAAGATGAAAAGGAAATCCGTGCTCTAACTCGTGAGTCCGCTGTGTTTCTGCTTAGGCGAGGCTGTCCCGCCTCCAGGTCTCCATGTGCCAAGCCGCCCGTGACACCGTGACCGCAGTGACAGGGGCTCTGACACCCGGCCTGTGTCCCCGTGAATCCCAGCCACCGAAGCGCAGGCCGGCGAGGGACCGCCGGACACTGACAGAGGCACAGCGTTCACTGCCCGGACCGATTCGCACACGGCTCCCGGCCGCAGCGCTCAGCGCAGGCCTGCTGCACCCTCCGTGCACCCCCAGGTTTGCCTTCCCGGAAACCTGCTGGCCAAGTGACCGCAGCATGCGGGAGTGGACCGGGACACCGAGTCCATCGCCTCTGCCGCAGTCAGGGGGACAGCCCGGGCCTCGGGTCTGCGCACGGGTCACCGAGCTTTGGCTCGGGAAACAGGAGCAGAGAGGAACGAGCCAGGGTGTCCACGGGCTGGCGGACAGCGCTGACCAGCTGCTCAGGGCAGTTACCGTAACTTACACACGACCTCGATCGGGCAGCAGCAACGCTACGGGGTCACGAGGGCCCCTGTGGACAGGGAAAGGTGGTGTTTTAGGGGCCAGGGATGCTGGCCCGTCCAGGGAGCTCGGGGGTGTGCAAGGACGTCGGCTCCGAAACCCTGTGAGGTCAGGGGGTGGCTGTGACGGACAGGAGGACAGGAGGGCAGCGACCACCCCGCACTCATCCGTGACGTCCTCTCCCCCACGGCCACCACCCTGAGTGACCATCATCACCAACACCAAGACCTCCACCAGCACCACCGTCACCGTCACCATCTCCACCGAGAAACGTCCCCGGACACGGCTGAGGAACGTCCAGGGCCCACAAGAGCTCCGGCCACTGGTCAGAGCAAGAATCAGGACGCTCGGGGGGGGAGCGAGCCCCACGAGATTCCTCACCCAAGGCAGACAGCGACCAGGACGGCGGCACCAGGGGCCGGACCTGCAAGACGCCGCCCTGGAGCTGGGGCAGCTGGGCACACTGCGATTGTTGTTCGTTTGTTTCACAGAAGTGTCTCGGAGCAGCGCTAGGAAAGGTCTGCGGTCTGAGGGCCTTTTATGTAGACTACGCCGGCAGATTATCAGGGTTGGAAATCACGACCGTCAATCACCCTTAGGAAATAAGTAGGGGAAAATCGGCGACACGCCGGGCTGCGTCGGTGTGCAGATCCAGTCTCTGGAACCTCTGACGAGGTACTTTACCAACTGTCACTCCCATCTGGGACCAGCCTACTTCTGGGTAATTTTAAAGAGAATAAAACAGAAGAGGGCAGAACAAACCAGATCAGCACAGGACAACATCCGCAACAGTACTTTACAACAAGACAACCGGACATCAACAGTAGCTGGCAAAATATCACTTTCTCTGCTATAGGTGAGCATAGTTTCAAATACAATAACATCAAACATAACACAATAGTATAAAACCATTCGAAGAATGAAAGAATTACAGGGCATTCTGAACCGAATAACAGAGAATGATCAATGGCTACTATAATATCTCATTTTCAATAAGAAACTCTGTTTATACTATCACACATATTAAAATCCCAATAAGACACAACATGATAGAACCGATGGTAATAGCAGAGTAGAAGCATGGTAGGACTTCTAAGCAAGACGATATTAAATCAGCAATGGTGTGATAATGTTTTGTTTTCTTCAAAACAGCTGTTCTTACCATCCCGCATAATAAAGTCAAACAAAACAGAATAAAACCACTCCAACTGATGATTGAAAACATTGAAACATGAAATGGGAAATCATGATTACCATAAAATCTCCGGGCTGGTCTGGGGAGATATTTTTTTTTTAACAGATCACTCTTTCCCCAGGGAAGAAATAATCAAAATATATGAGCCCGGAATACCTTTTTTGCCCAAATTAGAACCATAATCCTGTGAGACGTCCGTCTTCTTTCTGGTCCCGGGGTGCAGTAATCTGCTCGGGGCTTTCTCGCTGCAATGAAAAACGAAGCCCGACTTAAGCCTCTCCGTCACTTCATGTCCCACGCAGGCTGTGAGGCCGGGGCTCTCGGCTCCCTGTTCCCCGGTGTCTTACTTCTCCAGTCTCACGTCTGTCACGGCCTCCTCCCGGTTCTTTGTCCCCCGGGACCCCCTCTTGGGTTTATCAGGTTTGTCGTTTCCTGCTGCGCCAAGAAGTCAGAGCAGCGTAAATCCTCTTAAGGGTCATCTTTATTCGCAGCCCGCAGAGTCACACGTGTCCTTGGTAAAGCATTCCGTGCCTCGCAAAATCAAGGGAAGGAAACCCCCAAACAGGATCGCGGGGCCGGGGATGCGGCTCCGTGGCGCAGCGCCTGCCTGGCAAGCCCGAGGGGCTGAGTTCCATTCCTGCACACACACAAAACCAACCAGAAAATGCTGAGGCCACGCGACGGGTGTGTCGGTGCACTTTCTGCAGACGGACTAGCTCAGCTCTGCGACTCACGGGGCACAGCGGTCTCCGCCCCGATGCTGCGTCCCGGTCCAAGGTCAAGGTCTGGTCCACCGCCCCGGCCCCAGCTGGCCCGGTCGCCGGTTGCATGGAGAGAGACACAGAGACACAGCACCAGGCCGCCCGGCTGGCTTCTGCGTGAGGCCGCCTCGCAGACGCCCCGGGAGCCCGGGAGTCCACGGAAGCTCTCTTGGCGTGGACAGACTCGCCCTGCAAAGCCCAGTTCCTCCCCGCGGACACTGGCTCAGCTTCCCAGGGCCTCAGCAGGGGGATGGGCGGCAAAGATGGACGCAAAGCGTGCCAGGAAGGTACCCACAGCCCTGCCCTCCGGACGGCGAGGCCAGGGCGGGGACAGCAGTCTCCCGCCACTGAGTCCGCGACCAGCGAGACAGACGGGTCCAACTGAGGGTACACACGCTGCAGAGGGCAGGCAGACGCACCCCTGCAAGCCCAGCACTCAGGAGGCTGAGGCAGGAGGATGGCAAGTTCCCACCCAGCCTGGAAAATTAGAGATCCTGGCTCCATAAAACCAACGCCAAAGAGGCAGGATCGTCACACTGACGTTGGGGTCCCGAGGAAACTGAAATCAACGTGACTGTCGGGGACCCGCTCACCCCAGGTCCAGAGGCCCCCCAAAATTCACCTCAATCCTATGCATGTTACAATACAGGTTAATAAAACTTTTACAAGCACATAAGCACATGACATGTACTCATGCAGTACTGCATGCTTTATTTGTCATACGCTAGAAATAAACCTCTCAACAGAAATGTATAGAAAAAGCAAATACAGAATGATAGAGATCGTATCGTATTAGCTACGCCTTCCAAGCAGCCTGCCGGCCTGTCAGCAGACACAGGGGTAAAGCCAATGTGGGGGGTGCACACCGTGGAGTACTACGCTGCTGTGAAGAAGGGGCATCTGTAGGACACGGGGTGCAGCCTGAGGCTGATTGTCAGTGAAATAAATGAGACACGTGGGCTTCAGCACTGCACTGTTAGTCTTCCATGGGAAACCGGAAGCATACAGAAAGACCAAGACAACAGACAGCTGATGGGGAGTAGGTTTTCCTCAAATGGCAAAGGGATCAAGAGGCAGGAGGAAATGGGACGGAAGGGAGGCAGAGAGAATCACACAGGAATTGTGATGCGTTCTGTGCAAGCTCCCCACGTGCACTGAGGCAAAAATGAAAAATGCACCTGTGATACATATTTCATCGTAAATGTATTACTGTGTTTATAGCATATAGATTACGTGTCTATAAAATAAATCAAGTATTTATAATACATACCACTTACAGTGTGTTCACCGTATGCAGACAAAACCTTTAATAATATAAATTACATTTATAGCACATATCTTACTGTAAACACATGAGATATATTTTATATATTATGACATAAAATAAATCATGTATTTACAATGGGTACAATTGGTGATGTGTTTATGGTATGTGGAAAAAACCGAACATTTACTCTAAGTTGTCTTTATAATAAGTTGTGGTTTGTTGTTAACGTGCATGTACATTTATCTAACATAAACCATGTCTATAATAGGTACAATTTCTACATACTATGTAGAAAAACTTCAATAATACAAATTGCATTTGAATGTTTTATTTTAAATATACAACTTATATCCCTCACAGGTATACTCTTTCTACAAGTAAGTTTTTTATTTTTTATTGTTTCTTTTCTTGTTTCTTTAGTTGTCTACAAGTCACCTTTACGATACGTGTAGTTTAGGGTATCTGTAACACACCACCGCCTCCCTCCATGAAATTAACTCACACAATTCAGAAGTCCAGGAACCCAGGCACCAGTGGACGTGACAGCTCTATGTAAGGCCTGGCCTGGGTGATATATTCGCTATACTTGATGTATTTATTGTACAATAGACTCTAAATATTTATGCTTACACACCGTACACAACCATAAAATTCAAACATAGACATAGACAAAGCACAAGCTTTCTGCATAGAATTTGCTGCCTTTACGTTAATTTATATGCAGACAGGATACGTATTGTAAGTCGTAGATTGAAAACAAAACGTTGAAATGCAACTTACACGACTGAAGTTTTTCCACACATTATACATGAATTATACTCATTACAAACATGCTTTATGTTATATAAATTTATATGCCACAAATATGACATAATTACAACAAACTGCATATTTTAAGGCAACTTATAGTAAACGTTCAGTTTTTCCACATACCAGAAACACCTCAATTGCACCCCCTGTAAATATATGGTTTATCATGTGTCATATAAAATATACATAAAATGTATATTGCATGGACTTACAGTAAGATACCTGCTATAAATGTACTTTATATTAAGTATTTTTTCCACATACCATGAACGCACCATAAGTTGTATGTATTGTAAATACTTGATTTATTTTGTACACGTGGCTGTACACAAACACGTATGCCATGCCCCTGGTGCCACGGGAGGCTAGGCCAATGCCCACAGCAGGCAGAACCCGCCTTTCTGTCTGTGCCATCTTCCCTTTGCACCCTTTCTGCTTTGCTTGACCTGGGCTGGGTCCCCGCCCCGGACCCGTTTCCTCCACGCTGTGCAGTACATGCCTGTGGCCAGCAGGGGGAGCGGGGAGCGTCAGGGTCCCCTCTGTCCGGACACCCTGGGTCATGGCACTGGACGGGGCTCCTGGGCTACCTCTGGGGGACACACACGGGTTGGGTCCTTTCCTCTGCAGACCCGGCAGGCTGGGGCAGTGCGGGTGACTTAAGACGGCCCCGATTCCGGTATGGGTCCCTTTGGGGCAGCGGCTAGCGCAGGACGGGCAGCACTGGCCACTGTGTGCATTGAGAAGGCGCTGATCACGGCCGAACCTCGGTGTCAATCCACAAACAATTAAAATAAGAAAACAGTGGCACACGCGAGGCGCGGGAACCTCCTCAGCCCGGGCCATCTCCCTGCTCTGTCCTGAAATCCATTATTACCCTTATCTGCCCAGCAGAGCGCAGACACCAGCTGATGAAGCCACTGAAGCCTCTTCTGGGTAATTAACTTGTAACACCTCCCGGGTCCCACTGTGCGTGACACGGGAACACGGGGGTGGACGGTGTGCCCAGCCGATCACGGGAAATCGCTCCTTCCACGCTCCCCACCCGGGGGCTTGGGGGACACGGAGGGGACCCGAACCCACAGCCCTCTAAGGGGAAAAGGTTAAAGAGCAAACACAAAAGGCACAGGAAGAGCAGCTCGAGGACACGGGCGCCCATGGGCAGTGCTGGGTGTGCGGCGTTGCCAGAAACACAGAAAGAGGCTGGAGGGGGGGGGGCACAGACCCAGGATGGGTCACGGCGGCCAGGGCTCCGGGGTTTCCATCCAGAATGTCCCCACGGGGCAGTCAGATGTCACGGGGGGGCTCTGGGAAGGCGAGAGGGTCATGGGACCACTGGGCGTTTAGATGGTTCATCTACTCACGAGGCCACAGCCACAGGTGCTGGGAGGACAGAGGGACTACGGGGCCAGGGGGTCCTGAGGGACAAGGACCTGGGGATCCTGCTGCTCCCTGAGCTCTGCTTTCCGTCTCTCTGTCTCTTTCCCTCTCTGCTTCCCGGCCACCATGATGTGAGCGTCTTTCCTCCCCACACCCGTCCACCATGATGCTCCTCCTTGGAGCAGCCCACCATGGACTGCACCCTCTGCACCGTGAGCCACACTGAACTCCCCTCTTTAAGCCTGTGTTCTTGTCCTAGGCTCCTCCCTTCTCTCTGCTTCCCGGCCACCATGATGTGAGCGTCTCTCCTCCCCACACCCGTCCTCCATGATGCTCCTCCTTGGAGCAGCCCACCATGGACTGCACCCTCTGCACCGTGAGCCACACTGAACTCCCCTCTTTAAGCCTGTGTTCTTGTCCCCAGCTCCTCCCTTCTGTCTCTGCTTCCCGGCCACCATGATGGCGAGGACAGGGATGTAAAGAGACAGCATTACGATGCGCTCTGTCCACAAGCCAACGCCCCACAGTGAACGGAAACATTGTGTGCTGCAAACACAAACTCATTGGAATAAAAATTCTTCAAATGGGCGACAGGCTTAAGTAGAAGTGTCTCAAAAGAAGGCGTGTGAATGGCCAGCAGGGGATTGGACATCTGCCAGGCATCAAGGAGAGGCAGGGAAATCAGTCTCTGCAACACGTCATCTCATCCCATTAGAATGGTCACCACCATCAAAACGACAAAAGACAACATGGGCAAGCCAGGGTGTGGGGGAGAAAAGGAAGGAGCCTCAGATGCTGATGGAGCCAGTGTAAGTGACCGCCACTGCCGTACATGTCAGGATCAGCGATCCTCAAAAACCACAGCCCAGGAGCGGGAGCAGCGTGAGTGCCCCTCCACTGATGTGTGGATAAAGATCACACGGTCCATATGCCTGCTGGAATACTATGCAGCCATGAAAAGGGACACTGTCCCACCATTTGAAACCACCGGGACAAAAGTGGGGGTGTTATACTGAATAAAACCAGGCAGTCACAGGATGGCAAAGCCCGCATGTTCCCTGCTATACAGAACCTGTAAAAGAGTGATTTCACGGAAGCCAAGAGTAAAATGGTGGTCACCCGGGCCCTGCAGCTGAGGGTGCGAATTTTAGAGCTGTCGGGTCAAAGTGCATAAAACCTTAACTGGACGAGAGAAGTAAGTGGAAGAGATTTTCTGTACAGCACGGCGGCCATCTGCGGTCACCCGCTGGAAGGTTGGTCCCTAACAGTGTGTTAAAGGGCTTGTTTCAAAATCACCACAAAGGAGACGCAACCGCCAGGACCCTGACCTGTGAGCTGATAAACACGATGTACTGCGGTATCCTGTGGAGCATTATTTACCCATAAAAAAGACACAGTCTGCGCAAGTGCCTCAAAAATCCCAGCTACTTGGGAGGCTGAGGCAGGAGGACGGCCAGTTCCAGGCCAGCCCATCCACCATCTCAAGACCAAGCGCTAAATACCATAAAGAGGACGTGCAGTGCAGCTAGTGGTACAGTACGTGCTTCGCACGCACGAAGCCCTGGGTTTCATCCGTGGCAAAGCAAAAAGGAAGTAATAATAATGATAGCAATAATAATCATCCCGTCATTTGCAAGAACAGACACAGAAACACGCACCCTGCATGGTTTCACTCAGGCCTGGAATCTAAACACCTTGACTGCAAAGAACCAGAGGCACAGCAATGAGGGCTGGACTGGAACTTGCCATCCTCCTGCCTCAGCCTCCCACGTAGCTGGGATTACAGATGCGTTTGGGTCAAACTATGTCTTTTTTATGGGTGAATAATATTCCACAAGGCACGACCAGCAAATTCTGTTTATTCACTCACTGGTCGATCCTGAGCAGAGGTAGAGAAGGGAGCAGTGAGGGCTCCCGGGAGGAACCTAAAAACGGGACAGGGGCAGGGAGCTTGAAGAATTAGAAGATGACAATACCCAGCACTCTGGAGGCTGACACAGGAGGATCTCTGGGAGCTCCAGGCCAGCCTGAACTGCAGAGCGAGACCCTGTCTCACAAAGGATGACTCTACACACACACTTGCACGCACACACAGAGCAGCTGCAGGAAGCAGGCTGTTTCCAAACACAGCACCCCGAGTCCCCCTGCTCAAAACCTGGCAGAGGACGTGACCCAGCCGCAAACCACTCGCCTGCCCACCGGAGCCTGCAGCCTCCATCACCGGGAACACAAACCCCCAGAGAATCCACGCACAAAAGCCGACAGGCACCTCCCCGCGGCCACAGCCACGGAATCCGCCAGGAATCAGAACCGCCCCGCCACCGTGGCAGGAGAAACGCGACCGCGAGCTTTACCTTGGGTGTTCAGCATTTCCTCCTGGACCCTTCTCACGGCTTCCTGGGCTCTGCCGCTGTTGTTTCCGGCTTAAAAAAAAAAAAAAAAGGAGAAGATGCAGAGTGAGGTCGTCCGGAAGTGGCTGGGAAGAAAATAACAACAACAACAATAATAATAATAATAATAAAAAATGTAACAGGATTCTAGCACTCGGGAGGCTGAGGCAGGAGGATCCCTGCGAGGTCCAGACCAGCCTGGGCTACACAGTGAGCTCAAGGCCAGCCTGGACTGCAGAGCGAGACCCCGTCTCAAGAAAACTAAATAATAACAACAATGAAAGTCTTTGCAGGAGGGCAAGGGGCACTGCCAGTGCTCGGCGGCCAGCTCTCCCTGGCTCCGCTGCACCCGGAGGAACTGGGGGACGGTCCCGGCCCCGCGGAGCGTCCACCCGGAGCCAGGCTCCAAGCCTGGCATGGCCGAAGGCACGAGGGCTTCTGAGTTTTCGCTTTTAAGGACCTGCAGGGACGCCGGGCACCCGGAGGAGGCCTCACGTGCAGCCTGGGCAGCTGTGCACGCTGGGCCGAGGCGGCACCCGCTGAGGACGTGTCCAGCCTGCCCAGCCGGAGGTGGACAGGGCTTGGGAGCTGCCTGCCGGCGCCCGTGGAGGCAGGCAGGGGTCTCTACCCACTTTTCCACCCGGCTGTGACAGGCCCCGTCCCCCTCCAGGAGCCCCGGGGAGACGGGCGTCCGTGCGCGCTTCGTGGGCACCAAACGGCGAGCAGACGTCTGGGCTGCAGAAAGCCCTGGCCGCTAGGGCTGCGGTGGCGGGAGCCCGCAGTGGACAGCCTGCCCGCTCCCACGACGCCACTCCCGACGTCTGGCCAGGGAGCCGTGCATCTGAGCTGGGGAACCCCAGCTTTCTAGAGGTGCGGATGGGGGACACAGGCGCGCATGGTGTCAATGTGAAATGGACCCGCCCCCGCCCAAAACACAAACCTACAAAACGCCAAGCGTCACACACATGGCGCTACAGGCAGATGGTGAGGCCAAGAGGGGGCGGGGCCAAGAGGAAGTGACATCGCGGAGGCGTGGCTGGGACAGACAGCGCTCAGCCAATGGTGCTACAGTAAGATGGCGGGTCCATGGGGGCAGGGCCAACAAGAGGAAGTGACGTCTCAGAGGCGTGGCTTGGCGAGACAGCTCAGCCCATGGTGCTACCTAGATGGTGGGCCCATGAGGGGGCGGGGCCAACAAGAGGAAGTGACGTCTCAGAGGCGTGGCTTGGCGAGACAGCTCAGCCCATGGTGCTACCTAGATGGTGTGCCCATGAGGGGGCGGGGCCAAGAGGAGGAAGTGACGTCTTGGAAGCATGGCCTGGGCAGAGCTCTCAGCCTATGGTGCTACAGTAAGATGGTGGGTCCACAGAGGGCGGGGCCAACAAGAGGAAGTGACGTCTCAGAGGCGTGGCTTGCAAGGGCTATGGAAGCCCAGTTTCCTCCTCTTAATTTCCCGTTCCCGGCCACGATGCTGTGAGCGTCTTTCCTCCCCACACCCGTCCTCCATGATGCTCCTGCCTTGGAGCAACCGACCATGGACTGCACCCTCTGCAACCCTGAGCCAAAATAAATTTTTTTTTCATCTTTCTGAGTCCTTCTGAGTAACAGAAAGCTGATAGGGACAGTTACCCAATGACGGCCATGTCAGCCATATTTTTGTGTAATCTGCACATTATTGCTAAGACCTTTCCAATAAAATGGGACGAGGTGTGGAGAAACACACGCTACTGGAAATGCCTCAGACGCCAGCTGGAGACAGGCGAAGTAAATGTGGCGTGGCAGTTCCTGCAGGGCGCGGTGGGTGGAGGAAATACGTAAACAGCGCTTCCTCGGAGGAGTCAGAAGCTGGGGACGACACCAGTGTCATTTCCCCGCATGGCTTCCTCGCGGAATGAGGACGCTGTGCTGAGGTTCCTGGATTTCACACATGGCGAGGACAGGCCGAGGGGTTGCAGGAGCAGCACAGGAGTGCATAGAGAAAATACACTGCATGGACCTGGGGAGTATTATGCAGCCAGAAAACAGGGGCTTGTCCTCTGGGAAAACAGGGGACCCCAGGAACATTATGCTCAGTGAAATGAGGGACATACCGAAAACAGCGACTGCCTGATTTTGGTCACAAATGGAATCTAAAACATCATTAAACTCACAGCAAAGACCAGAAAGGGGGGACGGGGCGCAGATACTGGTCCAAAGACACAAAACTGCAGTCAGAAATGAGGCCGGGAGATGCTTTAAGTAAACTTTGTGTTGTTGTTTTGAGACAGGATCTCACTGTGTACCCAGGCTGGCCTTGAGCTTGCAGACAGCCTCCTGCCTCAGCCCCTCAAACGCGGGGTGACAGCCGCCCGGCTGCTTCCCAGGCTTGCACCACTGAGCGAGATGATAAGGATTGGAAAGAAGCAATATCCTTTCCCTCTATTTAGAAAATACTGAGCCCACACCGGAGTCACCGAGGGGCGTCCCTGAGGCCCAAGCTGGCATCGGCCTGTTGCCAAGGAAAAGTGCGTTTCAGGGGCACACAGTCACCCCAGCCCTGTGGGTGGCTGAGGCAGGAGGATCGCACGTTCCAGCCCAGCCCAGGAAACTTGGTGACTTTGCAAGACACTGCCTCAAAATTAAAAAATAATACAAGTAAAAGATAACCCGGCGCCAAGCCCCGAGTTCGATGCCGACTTCCCCGTCAGCAAAGTGAGCAGAGACCCCGGTGCCAGCCGCAGGAACAGTCACCTAGGACCACTTGCATGCCGAGCCCCGCCAGCTGCTTGGCCGTGGAGTAGCCGATGCCATCCGTCCCGCCGGTCACCACGGCCACGCGATCTGGTTGTCGGCAGAAAACTAGGGAAGGAAGAGAAGGGAAGGGATGAATGGCAGGTTTGGTTTTTATTTCTGCCGTGGGCTTGTCATGTGTTGTGGGGCCGGGGTTGAACCCGGGTCCTCCCCACGGAGCTCTGTCCCGGCGTCTTCCTTTGCTTTGCTTTGTTTTTTGTTTCTCTGGACAAGGCCTTGCTCTGTGTCTGTGCTGCCCGGTGTGAGCTCCAACTTGCAACCCTCCTGCCTCAGCCTCCCCAAGAGCTTCTGTCATGGGCACGGCCAGCACATCAGGCTGACTTGTTAAAAAATCTCTTTTCCCTGCTTATTTTTTAAAGGTGAATGTGCTTATTCAAATGCTTATCTCTCACACACACACACACATACCCCTCTCAGCCCCAAAGCAAACTTCCTCATCCAAAGAGCTTGGTAAAATATGCCCGCCTGCACCGACCCGACTTTTTAAGATATAAACCTTGCTGTAAGATGCAAGCGCTTGCCTCCGATCCCCCTTGCAGACCTATGACTCCCTCTTTTCCTCCAGAACCGGATGGATTAATTCTGCGCTCTGCGTGAAAAGGTAAACACGTGAGCCCGGGAGGGAGAATCCTGCTGGACACGGGAGCAGAGTCCAACGCCCCGCTGGCCGTCAGATCGTAGGTGACGGCTGTGACCCAGGCAGAGGGCGGAGAGGGCCTGGCCCAGGACCCAGAATCTATCGGAAACGCAGGGAAAGGCAGAGGCAGGAAAGGTCCCGGGGCCCGGCTCTGGGCCCACACCGGATCCCACGCAGAAAACCGCATAAACAGACAACACGATCTGAGGGACGGAGGAAGAAGATACTGGAGCTCAGAGGAGGAGAGTAGTGCTTCTCGGGGGACCGCGGATACCAGGACAGATGGACAAATTTCAGCACCGCAAAACAGCCAGCGTGACACTGAACAGAAAATCCAGTGCCCTGAGGAGTCCAGGCTGGGTGTGGACCTCACTGAGCCCCGACCTGCAGGCCTGCGGGGACGGACCCCTGCGGGCCCAGAGACACGGGAGCCACCAAGACAAGGAAAAAGTGCAGAGAAGAGCAGGACACAAACCTTAGGTTCCAAGGACCAGTGTTCTCACGTGAAGGTAGAGGACTCCTCCAGGGTCTGCAGAGCCCAGGCCCCAGCAAGGTCCTTCCAGGCAGTCAGAGGACCTGGGGTATTTGGTGAACGCCTTCCCTCCGGCCGGGCATGGAGGTGCGCACCTGTGACCTCAGTACTCAGGAGGCTGAGGCAGGAAGGTCTCTGGCTGTTGGAGCCCAGCCAGGCCTGTCCCCAAAAAAACAAACAGGAAAAGTCTACCAGTGACCTCCTCAGAGGTCCGCCACCCTTGGGCCAGGCATCTTTAGCTGCATGGCTGATCCTCACCACGCCCTGTGCAGGGCTGGCTTCAGAGGAAGAGTTTTACCTCCAGGTAGAGCACTGCATGTGTGTCGGGCAGGGAGGGGGCTGCACCCAGGGCTTTGCACACCCCGGGCAAACGCTGGGCACTGTGCCACCTCCCCAGCCCTGCAAAACAGGGAAGCCAGGGAGAAGGGGGGAGGGCACAGAAGAGGGGAGGGAGAGGAAGGGATGGCTCAGAAGAGAGGAGGGAG
>PVJX010037098.1:0-17183 GCA_004027295.1 Dolichotis patagonum | reverse complement strand
CAAACAGTGGAGTACTACTCTGCCATTAAGAAAGATAAACTTAAGTCATTTGTAGGAAACTGGAGGCAACTTAAGTCCATAATGTGAACTGTAGGAATAATAAAACCCAAAATGTGTAATTGCTATTGTAAAAAAGAGAGGAAAAGAAAGTACTTTAAAGGATATAAATACATGTATGTTTAAGTGTGTAAGATAGATAACCATATTACTAAGTTTTTGTTGGATTGTTGAACAGAACTGCTTGCAGTCTCACTGTTTGAACATCTACTTTGTATGCTTTAATTTTGTAAAATGAACAAATATTTCTAAGAGGACAATATGTAATTTATCAACTAGTGATTTCTTATTGTTTTTTTTAAATTCTGTATTATTTCTACCCTTTTTTCTGTTTTGCTTTTTTTTTCCTTAAAAAAAAATTTGTTTAAAGTCCATAATGTGAAGTGAGATAAATACTATGTACTGAAAACGTATACTGATAACAAATTAAAAAATTATTAATGCAATATCAGTAGAATCACTACACTGTAGTTTGTAACAGTATAAACATGTGATATGATTAGTGATAAAGAGTAAGGTGTGTTTAGTCACTGAACATTTTTCAAAAGACATTCACATAGTTACAAAGTTTATGTCTGCACAGTGTTATGGACATTATAATTTTAAATTAGATAATATTGTCTTATCTAATTGTCAGTTTAGTGACTTGAAATATCCATGTTAAAGGTACTTTGATAATTATTTTATTTTAAAGATAATAAGACTCAACAAAACAAAACAGAGTAAGTCCAATCAAAACAAAGCAGTGAATCGGTACAGAACTTAGAAGCAGGATAACAGGAAAACAACAACGGCTACCATAGTATATCTTACCATCTTCCCAATAGTTGTCCATTCCATTTGACATAGCAAAATCAAATCACAATAAGGAAGAACAAAACCAATCAAAACAGAGTATTGAATAAAACAATTAATTAGAACAAAACAAAACAATGAGAACAATATTGTATTTCAAAAACAAGACAGAAAGAAATGCCTCATATTTGCTCTATCATATACTATTATCATCCTACTAGATACCCAGAGCACTGGCCTCGGACCTGCAAAGTCAGTCAAACAATACAAGCATTCAGTTGCTTTGTGTACTTCGGTTGCTGTCAACTCAGCCTGACCTTCGAACCAGCTAGTTGCTTATGGGGATTGGGGGGGAAAGATGTTGATTCTTAGACTGAGTGCCAGTAGGCCCACAAGTCAGATATATTATCTGACTTTTCTCTTCCTGGACCACATGTGGCTTGTGTGGTTTACCAGAAAGACTGGCTAGTTGGCTACTTGGCAGTGCCCCCGCCACAGTCCCAGGATAGCCAATTCGTGGGAGGCACTGATTTTTCTCTTCCTGGGGTCTGCATGGCTTATGTGGCTCACCATCAAGTCTGGTTAGTTGGCCTCTTGCTCCTCCCAGTCCCAGCATGGCCGATTCTCAGCAAGTGCTAACTTTTCTCTTCCTGGCACCGCATCATTACTTTGATAATTAAAGTAGATATTTATACTAATATACATAAATTAATAAGTTGTACCTAGGAAATACATAACAACAGATTCTTCACTCCTTATAAATCACTATGTATTTAAGATAGGGTTCAGGCAAATATTAGCCTTCATTGTACTTGAACACTTTATTTATGTCCAATAGAGGATATTCCTACACTGACAGTAGCCAAAAGGCCAAGATGCAATAGTAGAAGATATTACTCTCACCTAGAAATCAGGATATATGGATCCATAGTGAATTTTTGGAGAGGAATGAGTGATGTAGAAGTTTGAATTATGCAAGAGCATATCTTCCACTGAATAAAGAAATTTAAAATTATCTTACAAACAGTATGCAGTAGGCTTTAAGGCGGCAACGTCATAGACTCTGGTCCCAGGGAAATCCAGGACCGTGCACTTCGCAAAGCCAGCTCGCACCACAGGATGACAATTTTGTTCTGATTTTGTACACATTTGGTAGAAAAGGAATTATTAAAATTGTTTGTTATAATATTCCACATGAGCTAGGCTATATCATAAATGCTTCACTGACTGGCAAAAATAATATTCTAACTTGGTTTTAGGTACTTTCAATTTGATTTCCTACAAAATCAATAATATAAGAACTACATGAAAGATTTGTAGAATGAAATGTCTCATTCATTGATGTCAATAAGTAAGGTATATCTTTCCAGAAGTTCAATAGTTGATTTCTCTACATTAGACTAGAAAATAGAATTTTCAATATTTAAAAGTCCAATACTACTATTATAAAAGTCAGTCCTTGCTTTTCCAGAGTTACATACTGCTATGTTTGGGCATGGTTTGTAATTATTTCTCCAAGGGTCCACATGTTAAAGGTTTGGTCTCCGGAATAACAATATTAGGAGGTACTATCTACCTTTAAGAGGTGGAACCATGAAGGCGTCCTGAATAAAACTACAATAACACAGGAAATAATAGTTATAGTCAACAAATGGAGCAACATCCAATAAAAAATTACCTACATAGCAATGTGAAAATAAAGAGAATGGGGCAAGGAGGGAGGAGGACAGGGGTGTATGAAAATGATAGAAGTGTGTTCTGTGCACCTAAAAATCTGCCGAAATGAAATCCAGTAGTCTGTATAACTAATAAAAAAGAATAGGATGAGCTTGGAAGTAGGTTCATGTCCAGTCAAATCTTCATATGAGATTGGCCAATACCTTGAATGCAGCCTTATGAGAAATTCTCAAGCAAAAAACTCAGCTCAGTTGTGCCCAGTTTCTTCAAAAATAGTAAACATTTGTTATTTTAAGCTACAAAAAAGTGAGAAAAGATAAACTCTCATAACAGAGGTGTTGTCTGAGTATTGAGAACTTTAGATAAATTATACTGTAGAATTTTATGAACTATCAAAATATCTATATTGTATGAAATGTTTAATAGAATAATTAAATTAGCTCACATACTTAAAAATGATAATTAATTTTGAACTAACTTACTTTAAGAAATATTTTATTCAAAACTTTGTAACTGTGTTGACCTTATAGTTGGCCCTTGCTCATTAATTCTGTCAAGAATTATTATTATGAAGGCATTGTACTGTATGGTGTTTATATATTTAATGCTGATCTGTGTTTTAGAGCATCAATAATGTGAAAGAGTACAATCAGGAATAAATCTTGATAGAGTCATACTTAAAAACTATTGTAATCCCAAATATTGTGTATTGTAATCCAAGTATTGTATTCCCTTTTCCGGTCTTCCTCACATTCTAAAAAGTTATATTTATAATCCCATTGAGATGTTATTGGAATCCTGGAAAGTTAATTCCAATCTACCACCTCCAATGCAACCCATTGTAAGAATGAAGACACCAAGACATATTCAAAGTTAAGGGAAGCCAAGGGGTCCTAAATCCAATCCCCATAAGGGTTTGCAGACAACAGCCCTCATCCAAGGCCTCGCCCAGAATTTATTATCTTGTGAAGAAAAGGGTGGCTTGAGAATGAGTGACAGTAAAGATGTCTGGAACTACATGAGTAATAAGCTGGCTGGCCAGGTAAGGAGAAAAGCTTCTTTGCAAAATGCAGGGATAAAGATATTCAGAAGGATGAATCTGCGTAATTCAATTAAGGTAGCAACTAATTGTTTCTGGAGGCTGTTGTTTCAGTTTCTGATATGTAAACTTTTATGCCCTGAGGACTCATAGCCTCTTTATATCTAGGCTCATACCCAGTTGACATTCCTGGACCTGACTGGCTCTACAATCCTGCTGTGCTCATGCCTTTCACAGAGAGCACTAGGAAACAGGAGACTGTCTGACTGCTTTAGAGATTACATACCAGTACCTCACTAGCCTTATTTGCAATGCTTAGAGCCAATTGAAGACAGAAGGATATACTGTAGTCAGCTCTGTACATATCAGTATAAGGAAATAAGTCTTGGTATAATCAAGTTGCAGCAATTGTTCTTCATTCAAGAGGAATCACTCAAATTGTCTCCTACAAAAAACAATAAGTAGGGTTTTATGAGAAGTCTTTAGGTCATTGAGGGTTGCCTCTTCAAAAAAGTATTGTGGAATTCTGTATGTGTTCTTTTTTTCTCTCTGCCCTAGTTTTAGATGTGACCAGTTGCTCTTTTGTGAGCTCCAAGAATGATGTACTACTCTCTGTCACCCTCACTAGCAGCCATGCTCATGACACTGCCTGATCTTGTACTTTGAATCTGCATAACTGTGAGCCACATAAACCTCCCTACTTCATAATTAGCCTGTGTCTGGCATTTCATTATAGTGATACAAAGCTAAAAAGAACTCTTTTGTGTTCTTATCACATCATCTAGATTGCAAAGAAAGTTGGCCATGCATTTGCTGCCAAAATATATCATTATCCATTTTGTAGTATACAAGTTACATTAAACTTTGATCATTAGCATGTAATCATTTTTAGTACTCACCTTTATATAAAGAATTGCAGCATAAGCATTGTTCTTGTTATGAATCTTCTTATACTGAAAGTACCCAAGAGGTAAAATATTGGCATCTAAAATTAAAAGAATAAAAAATGCATAAGCTGTTTAATGTATAGATAAAAGGAGAATTCAATGTTTTCTTCATAAGGGATCCATTTTATAAGAAACAGCTTCAATTAAAGATGTCTGATAAATAAAAACACAGAGAATTTTAAAACATTTTGACAAAAGATTTAATAATTTAACAGAATTTTCTTGTTGTCCTTTGAAGGGATATAAAAAAAATAAAACTCATTTATTTAAATGTGATAATGTAGCCCTATAAAAACTGTTTTAAAGTGAATAAGATTGCCATAGCTACTGTATTGAACAAAACTAGAGACTTAAAATATAACAAATAAAAATAAAATCTAAAGTATTATAGGATAAAATCAGGTATGTGATTGAAAAGCTTTTTATGTGTAAATATTCTAAATGGTAATGAAAAAGAATTCAGAAAAACAATACCTATATAATGCTGGAAATTTTGTAATTTTTTGGAGAAAGTTTAAGAAGACTAATCTACTCAGAAGAGAAAGCCTTGAAATAAAAGGTAAAGATTTACACAATCTGAAAACAATTTAAAGATTTAAAAAAAAAACACTTACTTTAGAAGAAACGACTTCTATGAAGCTGACATCCTGGTATGTGGCACAGTTGTGTTAGTATCACCTATTAAGACCATTTCAGCACAATTCTTAAATGGATCTGACGAATGGTTTCGCATATGTGTCATTCTTTGGTGGAAAGGACATTTTCAGGCAAAAAGTACCAGTTTATTACTCACCACACGTTCTCACTTGTCCTTGGAAATAAGGAGAGAGAAGAAGGGCCATTGGCTCTTCCTTTCTGTTGCCAGAACTCTTGTTACTGCCCCTAGTTGTGAATTACACAGAAGTGCTGTAGTGATTCAGAAAAACAGGATGGGCAATGTGTAAGCACTGGTCATAGCTACAGACAAACATTACCAGCATGTTTATCATGTATCATAAGCCAACAAGATCAAAGAATTTCTGAGGCACAGTGTTTGCTCTAAAAAACTGCTTAATTATGTGCTAAGAGCTCAATGCAACCACAAGGACTTGGGTAAATAATAGTAATAACAACAATACCAAATAGCCTATAAGTAAGTGTGTTAGCTTCCTGTTGCTGTGAAAAAACTCCCTGTGGAGTCAGTCTGGGAAGCATTTATTTTGGTTCACATTTCCAGAGGGCTTAGTCCATGGTTGCTTTGACCCATTGCTGTGGGTCTGTTGTGAGGTAACACTTTATACCAGGGAATATGTGTCAGAACAGAGCTACTCACCTAATAGTGCAAGCAATGCGTGATAACTCACTTTATACCAAAGCCCCTTCCAGGAATTCATTCAGCTATCAATCCAAAAACCAACTAATCCATCCCTGAAGTCAGAGCCCTCAGGACACAATCATCTCCCCAAAGCATCACATTGCTCCACTGGGAACCAAGCTTTCAACACATGAGCTTTTGAAGGACATTTAGGATCCAAATGACAACAACACAAAGTAATAAAACAATTATGTTCTATATTCACGTATTAGGAAACCCTAAAACTACTTTGTTTTGTCAGTACAGAATCTGCAAAAAAAGAGACCAAAAAGATTTTTACATAAATATTTCTCCCATTTCTATCTAGGTTGCTCATTCTTTCCATGGTGAACAACTCCTAAAAGTGGAGTAGCACATTTGTTGTATAGACAGTCTTATTCTTAAATTTACCTCAAAATAACCAAGACAACTGACCTAATGCTCTTGAGTATTCCTATGGCATAGAGGAAACCATTGTACATAAGATGCACAATTTATAAGACTTCTATGACCCAAATTCTTATAATCATATCACCTCAGTGTTTTTTCTAGGTAGATAAAACCCTGAGAAATTGGCATTTCACCGTCACCTCTTGTTAGCAGGAGTGAGAAAACTACAGGTAAATTAAATTGGTTCCATTTGAGGAACTTCCACAATGGCACAAGTACTTTCCTCTGAGCATCTGAGAACATTTCCCTTTGAAGTTTACATTTTTAATTATTAAGTTTGTTGATATGTTATATATATATGTATATATATATATATATAATGATCATATTCATCATAAGGAACTTACAACTCTACATGATAAAGCTTTTTTCCTACCCTTTCCCTCCCCTCCAATTCCTCTTTCCTTCCTTATTTACAAAGCTTTGTTTCTATGTTATCCTTTTTTCCCCATTTTTCCCTTCCTTTTACATCTTCCAACTGCCCATTCTTTTTGAATTATTTTTTCTTGTTTCACAATTTTACATTTTGGTTCTTATTATCACTTTCAGCTTCTCATACCAAAAAGAAAATGTGACAGTTACACAAATGTATCTGACTTATTTCACTTAAGAGTATGGTCTCATGGTCCATTCCTTTATCTATAACTGTCTCAAGTTTATCCTTCTTTATGATTAAATAATACTCTAATTTTATTCATTCATTGGTTGATGGACATCCAGGTATTTCCAAGATTTAGTTATTACAAACTGTGGTCCTATAAACATGGATGTGCATATACCACTGTGATATGATGCGTTTAATTCTTTTGAGAACATCCTAAGAAGGAGAACAGCTGAGTGGAATGGAACCTCTAATCCTAGTTTTCTGAGGAATCTCCACAATGATTACCCCAGTGGTGGCACTAGTTTATACTCTCACCACCAGTGAAGAAGAGTTCTTTTTTTCCCACAGCCCTGCCAGTATTTGTTATGGATTGATAGCCATTTTTCCAGATTTTGATTGGATCTAAGCACTGTTTTAATGTGCGTCTCTTGAATGATCACTGATGTTGAACATTTTTAAATATGTTTATTTGCTGTTTGTACTTCATCTTCTGAGAAATGGCTGTTCATTTCAGATGCCCAGTTTTGGACCGGGTCTTTAAATTTTGAAGGTCTCATTTTTTCAATTATTTGTATGTTCTAGATAACAGTTCTTTACCTGAAGAAAAACTAAGAATTTTTCCCACTCTGTGGGTATTTTTTCACTCTGTTGGTGATTTATTTTGCAGTGCCATAGTTTTTTAATAAGACAAGATCCCAGTTGTTCATTCCTTGTAATATTTCCCATGCTGTCAATGTTTTGTTCATGAAGCCTTTGCCAACACTTATGTCTTCAAGAATTGAACCTATTCTCTTTTCCAGCAGACTTAGTGTTTCTGCTTTAATATTTAGATCTTTGATCCATTTTTATTTTAGTTTAGTGCATGATGATACACATAGTCTAGTTTTAGTTTGCAACATGCAGAAAGCCAATCTTTCTTTCTTTCTTGCAGGAAATTTGTTTATCTCTTTTGATTAATCTTTGTTTATAGTTCACATGGTCTGCAAATAGAACAGATGTTTCTGCTTTTTTCTGGGTTTTGTCACATGGAGTATTGTTTTGCATCTTTTGACTTTCAGTCTATGAATTTATTTTTGAGTTTAAAGTGCTTCTTGGATGCAGCAAATTGTTGGATCTTGTTTCTTGATCTATTTTGCAAGTGTGTTTCTTCTGATTGGTGAATTGAGACCATTTACACTGGTTATTATAGCTGATATGTATTGACTTGTCTTTGTCATATAGTTTTTCTATGAATGGTTCCCTGTCTTTCCTCTCTGTTTAATTGTTTCCCTAACGTGGTGGTTTCTTTATATTGGTACTCTTAGTATTTTATGCTCTGTTTTCTCTTTCTAGAATATCTTTCAGAAATCTTTGTTTTTGTAGAGCTGTTTTGGTTGTTACAAATTTCTTCAGTTGTCTTTTATCATAGATTTATTTTATTTTTCCACTAATTCTGAAAGGTAATTCTGCAGCATACATCAATCTGATTTAGAAATTGTTTTCTTACAGGGCTTGAAATGCTTCCAAGCTCTCCTTGACTTAAGGGTTTCTGGTGAGAAGTCTTGTGGTTTGGATGGGGTTTCCTTTATAGATGGTTTGTTTCTTTTTCTAATAGCTTTTGTTATACTATAAGAATAGAGATTTGTATTAAGCATTGTAAGTTGCGTTCAGTGGTCTCCAGATATGCCACACCACAATTCACTGACAGTCAGTCAGAACCCATAGCAGTTCATTCTTCACAACCCATGAGTTAGGGCAAAACTCCCTCCAACTTACAGTAAGATCCTACTTAGCTCTTCTGAGCAGGGGCTTTGGGAACTATACCTCATTTCTGATCAGTAATGTGCTGAAGAGAATCAGAAGTATATGAAAATGATAAATGATTCTGATTTCAAAACCCTTTGTTTGGAAACATTAACAAAAACATTAAAATGATAGAAGTATACCTGCTTCTACTAAATTCTTGATTGGAAAGTTCTCAAAAACAAGCAATTTGTTTCCTGCTACAGAAGGGTGGTAGCTTTTTTTTAAAGATCAAAGCATTTTTTTCTTCACAGAATTTCATATTTTGCTAATATATATATTTTTCTGCTTAGGAAAAAAACAGAAAAAAGGGTGGAAATAATACAGAACTTCAAAAAAAAAACAGTAAGATATCACTAGTTGATAAATTACATATTGTTATCTTAGAAGTAGTTGCTCTTCTCCACTGTTGCTGGGAGTGCAGACTGGTGCAGCCATTGTGGAAATCAGAATCTCCATACTGATACAAACTAGGATTAGAAGTTTCATTCAATCCAGTTATTCCTGGATATTTTCCCAGAAAAATTGAAAAGGTCATGTCTCGGCAATATATGTGCACTCATGTTTATAGTAGCACAATTTGTAATAGCTAAACCTTGGAAACAACCAAAATGCCCATAAACCACAGAATGGATGAAAGAGATGTGGTATTTTTATACAATGGAATATTACTCAGCTATAAAAAAGATGATCTTGAGGCTCTTATAGGTAAATTGTTAATATATTTTGCTAATATGAAATCAGCTACAAAGAACAATAATTCATGCAGCAGTGAATACACCAGGGTGATGTTGATATTCAAAACCTTTTGCTAATAGCTTTTAGCATTCAGTTCTTTTGCTGAATTTCTGTAGTCTTGATTATTATATGCCTTGGTATAGACTTACATTCTTATTTGTATCATTTTTCAGTTGTTGGATTGTTCATTCATGGTTCCTTGCTATTTTTAAGAGATATTTCTTTTCATTATCACTAATCACAATCCTGTCTTCTAGGTCTTATAATCTATCTTCACTTTCTTTCACTTAGTTTTGTAGACTGTCAATGGAATTTTTAATTTTCTGAATATCTATTTGAATCTGTTTTATGGATTCTATTTCTTTCCTATATTAATGGTTTCTGTTATTTTTTGTTTCTCTATTTTTTAAAATCTATGTCCACTCTAGATTTCCTGAGAAAGTCCTTCATCATGATTGTTATTTCTTTTATTACCTGTGAGATTATTTTGGTTTTGATATCCTCTATAACCATACATATATTCTTCTACTGTAATTCCAGTAAATTCAGGTAGATGGCTTCTGATTTCCACTATTCCATTGTTCCTTGGATTTGTCCTGGGTGAGCTAGAAGTTGGGATTGCATTTTGCTTTTGGGTCCTGTCATTTTCTATTTTTTTAAGTTTTTATTTCTTATCTGTACTGTAGTTTGTATTTTTCTTATGTTAGATAGCTTTATCACTGATATTGAAGCTTCCCTAGAAGGCGTCTATTCCTCTGAGATGTCTTCTAGATATAGCTGCCTGTTGGTCTTCGTACCTATCCCAAGATCCTATCTCTCACTTTATTAGGAATGAGGACTTATCTATTTTCTATCTATTTGGCTCAACATGCAGTCCTTTGGTACTGGGCAACAGAAATGATTATGAGCTTAGAGTATCACAGTGCTATCACACAAGCATGAACAACTGATTGCAGCAAGTATGGCATCTGGCTAATGTGGTACAACTATCAGTAACGATATCATCAAGCATGACCTAAAAACAGATAATTTGTAGTAACTGCTAATTTGGTATCTCTAACCACAGAAGCAAGATGTATGTTAAAGAAAAATCCAGTGTAGGTCAGGAATTTGTATGCAATGGGATTCCCCTTTATAGGATGATTTTATTAGTGGAAAAGGTGAATTTAAGAGGAATAGGGAACAAAACAGAGTTGTAAGTGAAAAGAAATACAAAAGAAGCAAGGCTGAAACACTAAGGATGATCACCCAAACTTTGGGAAGCTGGAGAAGAAGACAGGAGAGAAAGAATGAAAGAGAACGCAAAAGAATATCAAGACAAAGCAGGAGGATTAAGGGCAGTGTTCACTCTCCTGTAAATATCAGAAAAATACAGAAAGACCATTGAGGAAAGAGAGAGGCAAGATAGAGAAAACAAACTAAAAAATAAAATTAAAAACCTACACAATCCCCTCCAAAAAAATTTAAAAGTATTTTGCTGCTGCCCCCAGTTCTGCGTTATTTTCCCAGTCAGAGCTGGAATCTGTACTGAACAACCCCGCCATGTTTGCAGTAAGATTACTGCAGAGTGTGGGGCTCATTTTGGCCATGCTGTTGACTTTTACACAAGTTTGTCATAGAGCTAGGGCATGCCATTATCTACAGTGAGCCACGGCCTCCTTGTGCCACTGGACCAAAAACGACGTGTGTGTGTGTGTGTGTGTGTGTGTGTGTGTGTGTGTGTCCATGCACGCCCTTGTCCCACCACAAGTTCAAGGTTTCTTACCTGCTTGTGCTGTCAGTTGTAGAACAGGGGCTGCTTCCAGTCTTTGTAATAAGAACTGAGAATGGATTTAGGTATTTATTGGAATGGTGTCTGGGTCCCAGCTCCTACTTCTCAGCCAACTTCTCTTTTCTCAGTCTCTTGTTCAGCTGCTGGCTGTCTATTGTGACTGGCCAGTTGGTCTTTTCCTCATTCCACTCCTGGACATTGGCATTACACAGTCCTGGTGCTAATCTATTGCTGGAATTCAAGCATTGAGATAAAATGACAGTGCTTCCCACCAGCTACCCCTCTACACAACTGTGTCTGGGGTACCACTCTGATTTGCTCACCAACTGATGATTATAGGGCAGGTTTCTCATGTCTTCACTGCTCCTTCTGACTGCACAAGACTCTCCCAGTCTAGCTCAGGTCTCAGCTGCCCAGTGAGGAATGAAGTTGCTTTCACTGACTGCCTGCCCACCAGGTCAGCTACACAGCTACTGGAGTCACACTGGGCAGTCTCGGCTCTGTGGCACTGAACAGTGAAACCTATTTTCTTCTTCTCCTCTGTCAGTTCCCTCATGGATGCTATGTGGCCTGAAATTCCCTTGGTTTCTTTCCTGGCTGTTGATTCTGGACCCTTGGCAGTTTGTGCTAGAGTAGCTGAGTAAGTGATACTCAACATTCTGCCATCGTGGGCTCCTCCTTGATTTCTTAATAAGAGCCATTCTTTAAAGATTTGTTTTATATTAATTAATCTTTGCTTTAGAACATGGCTTCAAAATTTTGAGGGAAAAATACACTACCAGGAAAACCATCTTTTTTATCCATGTACACTTACACACATAGCTCCATATAGACTTATAAGATATTGGATTATTATAATGAAAATAATCATGACTTAGAATGGTCTCAGAAGGGAAAGCTCAAATAATTTCTGTACTTACAAAATGAATTTTCTATAGTGTACTCTCAATCTCTACATAATGGTGATTTGCTCTTTCTACATGAAGTCCTGAAATGCATCATGGAAGCATGCTACTGATTACTATTTTAAGGACTGGAAGTCAAGAATTATCAGCCATGGTGTCTGATAATTTCATTTTTTATGGTCACTGCCTCAAGAGCCACTGAACGGTGTTGAAATGGAGTAGGAGGAAGCTTTGCCATCTCAGGTCTCCAGCCTTCACAAAGTGTACTTATAAACACGTTCATGATCTGTAATCAAAAATCTGAAGTTAAAATGTTCCAGCATGTTCAACTTTTTGAGTACCAACATGCCATAAGTAGAAAATTCCACAACTGAACTCATGTAATGTATAAAACCTAAAATACAGGCACAGTAAAATATTATATAAAATTTACTTATGGTACACATGAAGCATAAATGAATTTCATGTTTATATTCAGTTCCATATGCAGTATATTTCATTATGTTATGCAAATATTCAAAAATCCAAAAACATGCAACCAGCAAAATTCTTTCTCAACATTTTAGATAAGGTGTGTTCAGCCATATCTGCTTTGTTAGTTACATTATTATGTAGGTTTCATTTTCTTTCAAATATTGGTTAATTGTGAAATAATTAAATACCATTTTATTAATGAATTAGTTTTTAATTAAAAATGTAATCCAATGAGCTTGTGATTGATACAAATGGCACAATTACATAGCAATAAGTTTTTTGTTTATATTTATACCACTGTTTGTACAAAGATTATGTTGCACACCTTGCATGCATTTCTAGCTCTTTGCTGATGGTTCTCCTGTATCATAAAACATGCTTTGAACTCAGTTTAAATTATATTTTTGTCCTTATCCAGTTTTCCTGTTCTTAGTTTATGAGAGGATTGAGTATTCTGATCATCTTAGTTTATGAGAGGATTCAGTACTCTGATAGTTCAAATCATAGCAAACTGGATTGTGACCTGAGCCATTTCAGGGTTAATGTATTAAATTATCAGTGTGAGACCTTCAAGTATTTCCTCCTCCACTTAGGTACATGAGGAGATATGTATTTCAAGGAGTGCAGGAAAATACGATGGTACATATCTGGATTCTGAAAGATCATGAAGGTCAGACACTTCTTAAAATCATAGTGGATTTGTAGCATCAGCTAAAAATAAACTATTCATGTATTATGCCTTAAGATATCATGGTAACTTACTGGTGTATAACCTACCACATGTAAATAAGATACCTTAGCAGAATTTTCTGAAAGACAATTGAAGCTGGTCCTTTGATCTTGTACCCAGAATGTTTGTCAGGTGATATCAGTGGCATATTCACTGCTAGAGTTTGGATGTAGTGAGTTCCTCCCAAGGGTTCATGTGTCAAAATTTAACTGTCACTGTGAATTATTAAGTGAATAGAAATTTAATCTGAATGGTGTTTAGAGATTGAGCGTTTGATGTGTGATCAGCTAAGGCCATTAGATGGGAGTCTCTAAGACTTCATATAGTGACTTTGTAAAAAGAGAGAGTCCAGAAGGCACACATGTACAAATACTTCATTTCTCTTGCCATGTAATGTTCCATCCATCTCAGATGTCTATCTGCATATCAGCAGATGTGTCAACTTGCAATTGAACTGCCAGAATTGTGGAACAAAATAAACCTCTTTTCTTCACAGAATCATTCAGTCTTGGGTATTTCATACGAATAATGAAAAATGGACTAATACATTAATACATAAAGGGCACTAAGTCAGTTCTACCATCATCGGGGTAAAAGGAAGAACACATGAAGGTCTATAATGATTACTTTCCACAAGAATATCGAGAGAGTCTTGAAGAAATATAAGATTCCAGGACAGTGGGAGAAAAAATACAAGGTGAATCTACATATTTTCCTATATCATAGAGGACTATTTTCGACTGTTACAGACATGTCAAAGGGAAGCAAGAGCCTATTTGAGGAGTTCCCACTAACAACAGAGGAGTGAATCAGAGCATCAAAGATAATAATGTCCACAATGAACAAATATAAGAAATGTCGTTAAAATCCATGAGTTTATAATTTTTTTTAAAAAGATGCTTCATTGGTCACCACTAGAGGTTGCTAAGGTACCAACTTATTATTGTAAAAAGTGGCTAGGAAAAAAGTTGGAGCAGGATGAAGAACTATGAGCTTATGGTGACTTTCTATGTGTGCTACATTTTATGATGAGTAAAGAACCAATGAAAGAAAGTTGTTCTATGTTGAAGAATTTAAGCTAATAAAAGCAGAAAGATTGATAGAATCATAAATGTACAGTGACTATTAATGAAATAATTTATCAAACCAATAATTATCAATAACTACTAAAATTCTTATGTAGCTAATGAAAACTTCAAAATGGATATATAAGGCAACATCCCCCAACCCAATCTTAAAACTAGTACAGGTGGAACAACCAGATATTTTGTCTCATGATACAATGTAAAAACAAATACATTTCTTCTATGATGTTAGCCAGTTTGTAGAATAGAAGTTTCCAGCACTTATGCCCTCAAAGAAACAGCAATTTTGATCAATGAACCATGCAAAAATCAATCAATCAATAAATGATAAGAAATCCAGATCTCAGCACCTAGATGTAGCCAAGTAACAGGAAAAAATGCACTGAGAGGGTCAGTTTCAGATTATGTTTGATTTGCCTCCCCCAAACTTGAATAATACAACCGAGGGACAATACTGTGCTTTGGAGGAAAGAGAGTGAGATGAACATTCAGCTTTGTGTGTACTCCAACTCCATCCTCATGTTGTGTACATGTACAAATTTCCCAAAATATATATGAATGTTATGCACTGCAAACATGTACAAATAAAAAAACCAAAAAATATAATGGTTGAATGATACAGTAACAAGGCTCAACCATATGTTTCTTATAAGAAATTTATTTAACCTTTAATAAAACATATAAATTTAACTGGAAGTCAAAAGTGGTAGCTACACCTAAATAAGAAAATGAAATTCAAATCAATAACTGTAAAGGAGACAAAGAAGGTAATTATATCTCACAAAGAGATCAATCCTTCAAGCAAAATAAGAATTATAAATATATATGTGCCCCATGTTGGAGACTCAAATATACAAACCAATATTAATAGACATGAAAGGATAGGTGTACTGTAAGCCAAAAATGCAAAGGAGTATGAACAACAACTACAGAAAATCTGGAATGAATTATTTGGATTTAAACTATGTTTTAGACCAAACAGACCTAACAGACATATGTAAAACATTACATTCAATAGCATCAGAATATGATGCATGGTTGAAAAATACTGTGTTTAGATTTAAACATTTTATTACAGTTAAAGATACATTGCCATTATTCTTCATGAAAACACTTTCCCTTGCTTTGAACACATATATTCCATCATTCTTTCCATTTTTAAAGCAGTTTTGAAAGTCCTATTTTGTGTCACTAATGGCATGGTTGTGGTTACCTTGATGTCCTCAATCAGATTTAAACATTTATTTGTCATGGTCATTTTGTGAAGGAGTCAGAAGTTGCACAGTGCCATACTTGGTGAGTAAAGATGAGGACAGTCCAGATTGTTTTAATGAGCCTACTTTTCTGTTGTATGAAACTTAGTATGGCATCTAACATACTTTTTATTACAACTTGTCTTAACAGTGCTTACAGATGAGGACTTCAGAAAGTAGCAGATCTGCTTCAGAAAGTAGCAATCATGATGGAATACAGATGTTTAAAACAAGAGGGAATTACATGTTTTTGATTGGATAACTTAATCTATTTACATCATGGTAATTATTGATAAAGACTTATTGCCATTTGCTAATTGTTTTCTGGTTGTTTTATGTACATCTTGTTTCTGTCTTCCTCTCTTGCTGTTTTATCACCTTCCTTTGGGAACAGATGGTTTTTTAAAATGAGTTTATTCTTTATTTTTATCTCTTGTGTGTTTACTATTGGTGGTTACTATGAGTTGGAAGCTCATAACAATGTGACTTTTAGTGTAACAATGTTTTAAAATTTAAGTACTCACTATATTTTTCAGTCATACTTGTATGCATTCTTTTCAAGTATGTACAGGATAGAATCTAAATTAGGTTACAAAACAAGTCTTCAAAATTTAAGATTGAAATTATATTAAGTATCTTTTCTAACCACAATGATATAAAACTATATATCAATAACAACAAGAAGTTTAGAAAATTGACAAATAATGGAAATTTGGCAGTATACTCTTGAAAAACCAAGTCAATGAAGAAAGGGAAAGAGAAATTTGAAAATATCTTGAGACAAGTAAAAATGGAAACTCAATATAATAAAACTTATGGGATATGGATAAAGCAATGCTTAAAGGAAAATTAATAGCCACCTAGCAAACCTTCCTAGAAAACTAGTAAACCAAATCTGAGTGGGTCTCTGCGGGTGTTGCCATAGATGGTTGACATATAGGGCAAACTGAGGGAAGGCGATTTGCCCAGAATGTGGGCAGCACTATCCAATAGGCTGGGAACCCAGATGATACAACAACGGAAGAGAAATTCTTACCAGCTCTCTCTCTTTCTCTGACTCCTCTCCTCTGTCTCTCCCTGTTTCTTCATCCTATGCCCACATTGTACCTTCAGTCCTCTGTTGTTCCCTTAATCTCCCCTCATTCTTCCCCTTTTCTTCACAGTCATCATGAAGAAAGTAGCTGTGCTATACCTCATTCTTTCCTCCACAGTGCTCACCCTTCTTTTGACCTAACATGAAGGGACTAAGTAACCACTGACTGAATCTTCTGAAATTATAAGCCAGAATAAATTTTTCTTCATTTAAGTTACTTTTTCCAAGTGTTTTGTCACTCAACAGATTAACACAAAACACAATAACAAAGATCACTAAAATAAAAGGTTATTTTAGAAAAGATAAACCTTTACATAATCAAAAGAAAATAAAAAGTCAAAAATCAGAAATTAAAAAGAATGCATTATAACAGATAATGTGAAAGCACGGAGACTTTCAAGACTGCCGTGAACAACATAGTGGATAACTGTAAAAAAAAAAAAAAAAAAA
>PVJX010037097.1:0-17184 GCA_004027295.1 Dolichotis patagonum | reverse complement strand
ATTATATATATTATATATATTATATATAATATATATATTATATATAATATATATTATATATATTATATATTATATATTATATATATTATATATTATATATATTATATATGCATATATATTTTTTATATTGATTTTGTTCCTCTGGTAAGCCCTAAAATATGTGGTTTTCATTTTAAAACTTCTGTTTTATATGTGAAATAAAACACTACATACAATTTGGATTTTGTTTTGTTGTAAGGATTTTTTTTTGGTACTATGTATTTTCTTAGTAATTTCTCTAGAAAATACATTAAGCATTTTAACTTGAAAAAAATCTATCTTAATTATGAATATCTTAATATTTGCTGGTGGCATGCATGGGATAATTTTTATTCATTTATATTCATTCAAATGGGCTTAATGTAGTGTATTTTGGAGAAAGTTTCATATATTGCACAGAAGCCTATCTATTCTGTTGCAGTACGGTTCAATACTCAGTAGATGTCTATTAAGTCCATTTGTTCTAAGATGGTGCTCAGCTCTGACATTTCTTAGTTAATTTTCTGTTTAAATGATCTATTTATGAAAGTGAAGCATTAAAGTCATCCAGTAAGATTGTGTTGGTATTTGCTTTTCTGATTTGTCTTTAATTTCAATCATTCTTAATTTAGATTTAGCATAACCTGGAAGTTATTAGCTGAATTTTTCTTGCAGTCATTGCTTTTAAGGGTTTTCTTAGTAAATCATCATGCATTTCCACTGTGCTTTTGATTTCTGATAAATTCTGTGGATGTCTTCATCTCTGAGATTCTTGTTTGGAACCTTGTGGAGTATAAATCTTTTAAAAATAGTATTTCAGAGCACCTATGTCATTGGTGACACTTCTCTGAGTATGTCTAAATTAGTTCCTCCTTCTCTAATTGGCCACATTGGAATCTCTAATGTAAAGTATTACAAACTGTGGTATTCTCAGTCTTGGTAGGAAGCACACATAAGAGCAGATTTTATATGCATTCAATAAAGGGTGGTTTGATCAGTGACCAATATAATGAATTATTTTACTAGTTTTGCAATCTATTCATATGTATTTTTCTATAATTATAAGAATATAATGGTAAATTAACTAAATCTGCAACCGCAGTTTAACTATCCTGTGCTTGCTCTTATATAAGAGGAGAGATCTTATATAAGAGGAGAGATCTGTTTAAGTGATGTGTTTATGAAAGTGAAGCATTAAAGTCATCCAGTATGATTGTGTTGGTATTTACTTTTCTGATTGTCTTTAATTTCAATCATTCTTGCAAATGTGAAAGGGCCCAAGAGATGCAAGGCACAAGGGAGGGAAAGGGAAGTAAAAAAAAAATTAAGAATTATGTATGTACCAACTTCTCATGATGTAAGCAATTTTTACATACTGTAAGTATGTACTAGTAAAGGTTAAAAGAAAAGAAAAAATAATTGAATAAAATATCATAGTGTTACAAGTGTTCACTTACTAAGACAACATTCAAATTTAGGCCTCACTTCAATAAACTGAGGAATATTCTTTAAAGAAACTTTGACATATTTTGCCACCTTTATGACATTGTTTTGCTATTATTTTATTACTTATGTAAAATTATTGAAACTATTACTTACAACATCACTGTACTGACAATAAGATATGATTATTAAAAGAAAGAAGTATTAACACTCTTTGAGTATTGTCTTTTAGGAAATGTATCTGAATAACGCTTTCTCCATTTTTATAACATGGATCTTACTAAGAAGAATATGTCAAACTTTATGACAGAAAGTTTTCATAATTGACTTAAAATCTCATTGACAATAAGTGAAATTTAAGCTAATTCCCAAAAACTATCAAATCCTAAGATAGCCACTTTTCCTGTTCTTATCTTGTGAGAATTATAGGTGTTAATTGGTTGTATGTATCACCTTTTGGGTAACTGTCATCAATTATTCAACCAAACACTAATCTTGGTACTTCTCTGTAGTTATTTTATGGTTATATTTAAAGTCTATAATTAGATGACTGTAAGTGATGGTGAGTATACTAGATCATTTGTGTGGACCTGATTTAGTCAGTGGGACACCCTTCAGCACTCTGGATATTGTGCCTGGACAGTCACTTCAGCCTTGCTGCTCCATTCTGCCCTTCCTAAGATGTATGTCAGACCCAGTTTGCCAGCCTCTACACCCTAAAAACAATTATTTACAATAATTCAACTATTGTATATTGACTACTGAATCTATTTTTACCAATTGGACCCTCATACACAACCAAATTCTTGAGATGGTCTAGGTTTTGATTCTAAAAATATAATATTTATAGTAGGAAATTTTTCTTCTATAAGTTCTAGAGATGATCTTCTGCTTGGTCAGTGTTAATCTAACTTTCAGTTACTGGTCATTTTACAGTTTGGTAATCATCTAACAACTACTATTTGCATATGTGCAGGGTCTTTAGTAGGATCCTGTATATTACAGAAATGTATTAAAAGTTTCATTTGCTTCTACTCCAAAAATGCATTAAGAAAACTAGAAAATTGTTGTGTCACTCAGGGCAAGGAAGTAGAGAATTCCAGTTTACCAAAATAATGAAGATTATCAAATACTGCCTGGCTATTCAATGCATTTGTGGTCATTATAGAATGACTATGTGATCCCTAAATTTCACTAGCTTTATTTTTCAGTTATCTCCTCTTGTCACTTAGTAATTCTAGTTGTATTGTAAATACACAGAATGAATAGTGATTAAAGATTTAATGAAGGCAGAAAACAGCTGAAACTCAGAAGATAGGTTTTCAAAGAGTAGAGAGAATGAGTCCTCTACCAAACTTGCATTAGAAATAAATAAAAAAAAGAATGAACAGGAAACATATTTCTATTTTTTATATAAGCTCTGTAACTGACCAGCTAAAGATAAAGGATGTAAATAATCCCAGTTAGAATAAAATTCATACTCCAGTTCTTTCATTTGTTAGAGAAGTTCAGTAATTTGGAGATTCCTTTTCCCTAAATATGTGATGCTTCAATTCCAAATAAAGAAGTAGAAAATAAAAAACCATTTAATCTACTTTTAAGATGTCCAAATAGCCAAAAAATACTCCATTTTAAAGCAAAATAAAATGGTCCATCATGGCTCCATCAATTGCTCTGTAATAATACACACAAGCAGCTGATTAGATCATTCATTAGATGTTGGTTATGTAGAGAAAGCACAACCTCTAATCTTTACACAATTCTCCAATGTCACAACCATAACAAATCTCTCCTGAAAACCTCTAAAATTATAAACAATCCACCATAAAAGCTTCGTAATCCTCACATTACTTTAAAAATAGTTTTGTGCAGCCACCTGAGTTGCTGATTTTTCAGCTTTCTTATGAAATGTTTCCTTTTTTTCCTATTTCTGATCCTCTACCTTGCTGGGCAGCCTCGTGCCTGGCAGGATTCTTTAGTCCCAAACTAATTGGTAAAAATCCTCCTGAGAAGACTGATTTCCAGCATTTTAACATGTCAGACTATGTCTGGGATCTTGCCTGTGTAAGTGCTGTTGGATATTAGCAACTCAGTGTTCAGTTTGTCAAATGGCATAATTAATGAGCAACTGGATTTTATTGTTATAATTTTCCTAGAGCCCCCTGGTGCTTGCATATTAGCATCAAGTGATTTTCATGCTATTTCTGAGTTTATTATTATTATGTTCAGAATACTTAATCTTTTTTATATATTCAAACTGGAACACCATTCTTTTATTTCCTAAATTGTTCTCAAGGAGATTATGTACTCTCAAAATCATATTAAATTCTAGAGCAAAGGATAAAGTTTGTTTTTGTCCTAATTAATTCAATTTGCCTATTCATATTTGTTCTGTCTCTGTAGTTTTTTTCTTTCTTTTTCTTCTTTTCCTGAGCTTTGTAGCACCTCTTGAAACAGACATTAGCCTTAAGATGGGAAAAATAAAATGTGTACATCAAAATAAACATGTTCTCACATGTATGTATAGACAATGCCTTCCATCACCTCTTCAAATTATTATTTGGCATGTGAATCATGCAATACAACTCATAGCACTCAGGAGTTAAGTGTTTTTCAAATATAAATTACAATTATAGCAATGGTCTTCTGCCACAGTCTAAGCTGAAATCAAGACTAACTAAAAGGCTTGACCTCATGACCTCAAAAATGTTTAATGTTCTCTCAGTTTATAATTATATATCTCTTTTGACATTCATTTTCTATTTTTTCAAAAATGAATTTTATATTCTGCTCATGAAACATTTCAAAGTTACATTCTGTATAACTGTAGATCTGTATCTGATACCTATCTATTGCTATAAGGTTTAGTAAGTTTTATAAAGAAATACATAATTACAAACAGAGCAAATATTTACTGAATAAGACTTATATAGAGATTAACAGAACACTAGAGATGAAACCCCTAGAAACATATTTTTAATCCTTCTTTAACCCCTACCCCTTAAAAAAAGGAAACTGCAATTTATTTAACAAAGTTTTTCAAAACCTTTTCAGCTAAAGAATTATTGTAGAACCTCAATATCAAAAAATCTCATATTTCTAAATTGTATTCATCTATGAAAATGATTACAATTAAGAGAACAAAATTTACATAAAATTGGTTGACATTAAATTAAAACAATGTAGTTTTCAAATCTACTAAACTATAACAGAGAATTAATGAATTCTGAATTCACTGGCTACGTCCAAGTAAGTTTTTATTTTGTTCTAATTCATAAAGTTATGTTTAAATTTAAATAAGAACACAGTCCCATGCATGCAAAACAAATAGAATTTCAATATCACTTCCAATAGTATATATACTCATGTAATACAAATATGCATCCATGAATATATATGTGGCTAAATTAATAAAATCATATTCACACATCAAAGTTCTATTTCATATCAGTTTTCCAAAGATTGGTTATTTATGTAAAAATAATTTGAATGATTTTGTAATACCACTCTTCCTGGAATTACTTATCCCCACTATCTCAGTAAGAGTTATAAGATAAAAAAAAAAGAAATCTCTGTTGTGAAAATAAAGCAATTTGCAGCTAGGAAAGCCTATTGTTTGTTGTAATTTAGATATATCAGAAAGAGTCTGGTAAATAATGGATATTGCCTAAATATGATTTTATTCAAAGTAATCTATCATAAAAATGAAGAGATCATTTCATGATATGATTTTACTGGTGTGACCGTGAAGCAAACATTATAAATCATTTACCTTGGGCTCAGGTCATTAAAAAGAAGAACAAAATCATTGAACTATTGTTGCTTGAGATAACACTGCCTGAAATTAAGGGACAGCTAGTTTTTTCATTCTTGTCATTTTCAGAGAACAATGTTATTGGAAGAAAATAATACAATTTTTAAAAATGCCCCTCATGCAACAAAAGAACTACTATAATTTTAAAATTGCCATTCACTAATATTCTGGATATGCCATTACATCCAACACCAAAGGCTGCTCCCCGAGAAAAATAGAAATCAGCCCACTTCTGTATGGACATTGTGGCTGATTTATTACTTCATGAGGTTTAATCAAAGTTTCCCCTCTAGTAGCTTAATTTTTAAAACCAAGTTGTTTCTCAGTAACTGTTTGTTCTATAACACAATTAATCCACAGTTGTAACTTGTCCATTTCTCAGTGAAGAAAGGGGATATTAGTAAGAAAAAAAGGATGAGGTGCTTATATGTAGCTTGCTTGGCAAATATTACACACAAGAAAATTCACTAATAAAGCACAGGTTGATGATTTTTCCAAGGTATTAAGTGTGCATCACAAAAGGGAGAAAAATGGTGATCTTGGTGAGTTCTATTCAAATTGTTTCTTGTTTCTCTGTTCTAGCTTCCAGGGCAGGAATGACAGTGTAAAATAGTTGAAATAGTACCAGTTTTGGAGTTAAAAAATTGATATTAGTTGAAATTAGAAAATTGGTTATCACACCCAAGATTATATTGGTAATGTCAGAGTGTGTATTAGATTATACTAAAACTTAGAAGTAGTTTCAGAGTCCAAGAAAAAGGAAGATCTATTATTCCTTAAAGATGTAAGTCTCTAACTCTGGAGACTCACAGTAATACTCAAAAACTGTTCATATTCCTGGTGCTCTAATTTCACATTTCCTTAAAACCTACACAGGAGCCTATTTCTAAAATTCTAGCAACATACAGAAAGCAGCTATTAAAAAGGAGGAACCCCAGAACAATGTTGTCCATGGTAAAGTAAGCGAATTTCCTGAACCTTGCACAAAGTTGCTGGTAACTGACTCAGATCTTACATAAATTTATTTCTATAAGTGATCTTTTGATCATTTTTACAGATTCTCTTAAAATTGACTTAAAAGCCATTGATAACTGAATTTAAAAGTTCACATCTAGTCAGCATCCCAGCAATATTCTCTCTGAGAACAAGAATATTGTATTGTCTCTTTAATGTAAAAAATAAATAATAATAAAAACTGAAAGAGTAGTAAGATTCAAAATGTATAATAAATATTGTAATAATGAAAGGGAAAGTGCTTGAAAGGAAAGAACAATTGGTAAGTATATACATATAGCTGTATGTATGTTTGCAGCATTATAGATTATGATAGTACTTAAGATTTTGTTAGTTTATCAAACAGAATAGTTTGTGCTGTCATTGTTTGATCGTCTGTTCATTTGTCGTGTTTTGATTATATAATTTAAACAACTACTTCCAAGTATGTATGTAATATATCAACTAGTGATGATTTCTTAATGTTATTTTTTGAAATGCTGTATCATTTTTACCTTTTTTTGCTTTTTTTTTAAAAAAAGCTCTTAAGTAGTTTTTATGTTCTCCTTATAGAAAGTGGCCAGTTACTGACAGCAAAGGTTTCAATGGTTCTATTTTCCTCTCTCTTTTCCTATTTTAGCTCCAGTTTTTTAAAGGTGTGGCAATTAGCAGTAGTGGGAATGCTCAATATTCTCTAATTTATCCTGTCAATATGCTCTCAATATGCAGAGCAACATAAAAACAGACAAAATCATTCAAAGATGATGAAGGAAGACAAAAAGATAATTTATTATCACAATATTAGCAAACACAAAAATGCATAGATGTTTAAGAAAAAAGAAGACATTAACATTCAAGGACAAACTTTTCAACACCAAAATAAAGCTAAAGTAGATAAGAAGAACATGACAAGATTATTGATGTAAAGCTGACTTATTAAAAAATTTCATTGTATCAAGAGTATATGTATTAGTTTTTTTGTTTGTTTGGTTTTTGGGGGGTTTATTTGGTTTTTTGCATGTTTGTTTGGGGGGGTTTGTTTGTTTATTTTTATTTTTGTACTGGAATTGAACTCATGATCTTGTACTTACCAAGCAAACACTTGATCCACTGAACTAATTCCTTGGCCCTAGTTTTCATTTCTTAAAATAAACAATATTTATATTTTAGGATAATAATAATTTTTATGTCAATTTAAGTAGGTCACAGGAAGCCCAGACACTGATCAAATGTAATTTCCAACTCTATCTGAGGGTATTCACGGGAGCTTTGAGCACTTAGATTGGTGGGATAAGTAAAGCATGCAGGTTTCCCAGTGAGAAGTAACATCACCCAGTCCTCCAAGAGCTTGCACAGAGCACAAAGAGGAAAGCTCAGTTCACTCCCTGCCTGATGCCCAGAGCTAGGACGTCACTCTTCTCCTGGGCTTGGCATTCATGATGCTCAGACCTTTGGACTCAGAGTGGAATTGACAGTATTAGCTTCCAGTCCTTTGAATTCCTTCTCTGTCTTTCCTGCTGACTTCTTGGACTTCCATCACCTTTGAGCCAAAACCTTTTGGGGTGTGTGTGTGTGTGTATGTGTGTGTGTGTGTGTGTGTGTATGCGTGTGTGTGCATGTGTGTTTGGTGCAGAATTTAATACTATTCCTAAAAGATTATTCACTATGTTCTTAGAGGAAAAACACTCATGTTTGACTTACATACAAAGGGAATTTACACTCCCACCATCACGTTCAATTTTTTTTAAAAAAACCTGATTCAATAAAGAACTGGAAATACCTAATGTATTTTTACTTTCATTACTTCTTTAAACTTTGGATTATTTTTAAAGTATCATAAAACTACTTCAACTTTTTATTCGTTTATTGTTTTCCTTTGACTCTTACATTTTTAGTAGTTCTTTAACACTACTGAATAAATTGTTTCATAACCGACAATTACAAAAGATATAGCATTTCATTAAACATTCTAAAAGACTCTGTACAATGAATAGAAGTGCAGTGAAATTTACAAAAATGTGCACTGGCATTTTAAGAAATGGCTAAATTGTATTTTTGAAGCAGAATAACTAATGTATATTAAATAACCTGAATCTAGTGCTGCCTGCCTCGCATTTAACTTCCTTCTTCATTAACTTAATTGACTTTAACTTAAATGTGTTATGAACATTTGATGGGCTCACTAAAGCTCTGGTAATACTTTACTGATATTTTGATTCAGTCTAGTAGACATTTCTTCCTTTCTCATGTGTCCAAATATCTATTTGAAGATCTGGCCCTTGTTTCTGTTGCTTTTCTAGAAGGTTTCAGAGTTCACATGGTAAAAAGCTGGTAATAGTTCACTCTTGTTCATCCCATTCAAGAGAAAGACAAGGATATCATTCAGTTATTTAAATTGTACCTACTTAAATATGGTTAATGCTAACATTAGGTAGCTTTAATTTTATAAATACTTTAATAAATATCATCAAGTACAGAAAGTTGGTCTTCTGCGAATTTCCTTGATGATGAGCAAGTTCGGCATGATCCTACTCTGTTGGGTCTTGCCTCACCCAATTCTCAGTCGTCTCCTCAATTCTCTGCATTATTTCTGAGAGGATGCAGCATTCTGCCACCTGAGGGTCCTTGGACATGGATTCACTTCTGCTTGACTATTATTTCTCTTCTCTCATTTTTATCAATTCCTCCTTGAACTTAACATTACTTCAATAATATTCTTTTGTAGCTGTGCATTAGTCATGGTTCTTCAGGGAAACAGCCAAAAGCATGTGCATTTATAGAACAAGAATGAGCTTTATTGTAAGGAATTAGATCACAATATTGTAGGAGCAAGCAAGTCTGAAATTTGCAAGGAAGGTTAACATGTTGGAGATCCAGCAGTTGATGCTGTGGTGTTGAGTTCAAAAGCAGTTTGGGCACAGAAGTTATTCTTTATTGAAACTCTCAGTTGGTTACTTGTTTGATTGTTCTGGTGTCTTTAACTGATCAGATGGGACTCATCCACATATGGAACAGATTTTGCTTTGCCTGAATTCTAATGGTTGTAATGTAAACCATATCTAAAGGAACAGCTTCACTAGATTAACATTTAGCCAAATATCTGGATACTGTAGTTTAGTCAATTGACGTCTAAGGTTTGAAATCTCAGATCGACAATTCTCAGATCACAAACTTGGCCATGATCACCTATTGCATGCTTTTATTCCTAGTGTTACTTTGCTTTGTAGCATCTCTAATAATTGTAGTTCAGTGACCCATTTTGCACTTACACGTTTAATGTATTTTTCCATTTTTGGAAGAAATTGTTATGTTTATGTTTGAATACCAGAAAAATTAAATTGTTTATACATTTGCCTAGTAACTCTCAGAGTCTTTTATAATAAAAGACACTGGGTATGTAATAATAAGAGACAGTCACTATGCCTTTCAATTAGGTGAGAAAGATAAGAAAGCACAGTTTTAATACACTGCAGAAGGTAGTTAATTATAGTTCTGTGGGACCATACAGAATAGAGCACTGAACCTAGCCTGAATGTTTAGGGACTATTCTCAGGAAAAGTCGTATCTAAATGAGAATATCAGAATATAGGGGCTGAACAGACTATATGCGACAGAGAAAAACACAGATCATAAGTGAAAAAATACTTTGAAAGTTGATGAAATTTTAACATTCTTTAGGATAGCAGAGAACAAGAAAGATTAACATTCTTAAAACAGGATGCTGATGTGAAATCCAGGGACCAGATTAAATTAATAGTTGCCAAATTCTATTAAATATTAACTAGTGTCAAATATATTTTACAAATATGATTACTTGTTCTTAAGTAAATATTTCTCTATTCTAATCCTAAAATGAAAGTGGTGAACTCATAAAAATTGTAAGAGTGTCAATTCTGTTTAAACTGGATATGACTAATTTCAGAGACCATATGTTTTGTACCACAACATTACCTTGCCTATACTTTGTCTGGAAGACAGTGCCTACCTACTGCTTACATACTAATTGTTTACTGATGTTCCACCTACCTTGAAATCAGGATAGGATAAGATTTCAAAGTTACAGGCAAAATATTATACCTTTTAAAACAAACAGTTTTAATATCTTTATTTCAGTGACACCTTATAAATAAATCAATTAATTAAATAGTGATGTCGCAATTCCTATAACAAAGTTTGTGGCAAATAAAGCAAAATGTAGTCCCCAGTGACCTTTGCATTTGGATTAGGAAGCAATATTAATATCATTTTGCTCGTATTACAGAAAACTTTTCCACTATACTTCCTCTATGCACAGCTCTCTGATGACTCCTATAAGTATCATTCACATGATTGGATGGTAAGGTATATTTTTGAGTCATTAAATCTGCCAAGGATTTGCCTATCACATTATGTTCTAGAATTTGCTTGTGTTTTATTTTTAAAGTCCAGAGCATTTATTTAGCATTCTCAAAGACCTTCTGCTTTGTAATTGTGAAGACACAGATAATGCCCATTGAAAGAAATAAAACTTTCAGAATATTTGTTACATGGGGTTGTAAAACCAGTGCTGATACAAATACATAATTTTAATGCTTGAAATTATTCTTCGAACTTTCAAATATTTGAAACAAGTTATCTTTCTATTTTTCCAAGGAGTCATTTAATCGGAAGAATAATGTCTCAACCCATCTCAGTCTTTGAGCTAGCTCATTGCAATACAAATTTTTAAACACAACTGACTCTAGAGAAACTTGAGGGGTTTTTTGTTTTGTTTTGTGTGTTTTTGTGTTTGTGTACCAGGGATCAAACTCACAACCTCATGCTTGCCAGGTAGGTGCTTATGCCACTGAGCTAAATCCCCAGCTAGAGAAACTTGGTGTAGTAAACAGAGTAATGTTTTTCTATCTGTTCTTATAACCTAACTAGAAAAAGCAGTTACTTCATACTGGAAACACTGATGCCCAGTGAACGGAAAAGGCATAAAATTGAAAATGAGATGTTTGCTTGACAATCAACATAAGGATCAATCTCTGGCTTCTTCTCTCATCAGAAAACTAAGCTAATATCCTCCCTTTTACCATAAATATAACACAATTGTTTCTGTGGGTGAAAGCCTTTCCTTTGAAAAGATCAATTCTTAGCTAAATAGCATAAGAGAATAGGAGAATTTCAGATTCCTCATATCAGAGCTGAGGATGAGTAGTATAGGCCCTTTTCTCTAGCAATAAAACTGATTATCAAAGGACACTGCATGCTGTGTTTCAAAAATTAGATAACAGATGAAATGGAAAAATTTCTATAAATATAAAACCTATCAAGAGTAAATCACAACAAAATAAGAAAATTTAGTAAACACATGACTAGGGAGGCAATTGAATTCAGTAATAAAAATATCTGATAAATAAGCTTTTGGCCTTATGGTTTTATTATAGAACTGCAGAAAAATATTTATGTAAGAATTAACCACTTTCTGAAAATTTTTCAAATACACGAAGATAAAAGTATTTTTTCTAACTCATTTCATGAAGACTGCAGTTCCCTGATACCAAAGCAAGACCAAACAATCGTAAGAAAAAAAAAAAAAAAATATATATATATATATATATATATATACATACATACCAGAGAATGCTATGAACAGCATTCATATAAGAATTTCACAAAACACTAGTAAACCAAATTCAGTGGCATAAAAGAATCATACACCAGCTGGGATTTGTTCATGGAATGCAAAGATAGTTCAACAAAAGAAAATTCTTTCATGTAGTACACTATAGCAAGCTAATGAAGAACAAAATTACATGGTTATCCCAATTTGTGCAGAAAAGTATTTGACAAAGATTAGAATCATTCAATGATCAAAAATTCTCACTAAAGTAGAAATAGGAAAAAAAAACTTAGAATAATAAAGGTCATGTGTATGAAAGATGCACAGTAAATGTCAATTTCAATTGTAAAAGAGTAAAATATTTTCTTTAAAGAACCAGGCAGAGATCCCTTCTTTCATCAGTTACAGGATTGTAGAGCAAAGAAGGAATAAAAGAAATAAAATTTACTCAAATTGGAAAGAAAATATTGAAATTATTTTTATTTGCAGATGATATGATCCTGTATGTAGGAACCTCTGAAGATTTTACACACAGAAAACACACAACACATACACAGAGACACATGAGCAGATAAGCGGACAATCTAATACTAAAAAAGTAACAATCAAAGTGGCAGAATACAAAGTCAACATGCAAAAATTATGCATTTCTATATAATTACAATGAAAAATCTGAAAAAAAAGTATTTTTTAAATAATAAAACACTTAGAAGTTAGGAGGTGAAAGTCTTGAATGATAAAGCTATCATTGGTAAAAGAAAAAAGAAATATGTAGGTGGAACTATATCCATGTTCTTGGATTGAAAGATGTAATATTAAGTTGTCAATGCTACTAAAATCAAACTATATTTAGAGGCTATGTTTTTTTTTAAATCATGATTTTAACAAAAATAGAAAAATTCATCCTGAAATTCTTATGAAATCTTTTAAATGCAGAACAAAGCTGAAGAAATCATAGCTCATCCTCAAAACAATATGAAGCTATATGTTGTGCAATAAAATAAGGTTTGAACTGTGGCTTTTTGGGGGCCGCAGGGGACTGGCAAAGGGAAATGGAGGGAGGACTCCAGAGATCAGGCTGATGGCGCCATCCGATTTTATTGCAGAAGTACGGGAGTATATACAAACTGAAGAGGAAGGGCAGAAGTGAGCTCAGAGGAAGGTTGAGATTGAGCTTCAGGAAGGGCAGAAGTAGGCTTAGGGAAGGCCGGGATGCACTGTGGGGCGGGCTCCGAGCAGTGCGGCCCTGGCAGGGATGCTCACTAGGTGTGCCAAGGATCAGACTCCCTCTTCTGCCAGAGCAGTCAACCAGACCTCAGGACCTTGACCTCCCATATTAAACAGCATGGATACTGATTTAAAGGCAAACATAGGGACTATAGAATAGAGTACACAACTCAGAAGTATGTGCTCACGTATAGTCAAGTGATTTCTGACAAGGTTTCCAGAATTCAATTGGAAAAGCACAATCTTCTCAATGAAGAATGTTGGAAAAGATGGATATTCACATGAAAAAGAGTTACATTAGAGGCACAGATAACAGTGTCTATTAAAAATGATTGAAATATACCAGATACTTAACTATCAGAGCGTCAATGATAAAATTTTTAGAAGAAATACTTCATGTTATTGAATTTTACAATGATTTTCTTGATGAAACTACAAAGGAACAATAACAGTAATAAAAAGTAGACAAACTGGACTAAATGAACATTTTCAAATATATGTATCAAAAATAAACTATATAGAATGATGAGGTAATCCACATGGAAGAAAATATTTTAAAAAAATATATCTAATAAGGAATTAGTATGTAGATTTTGTAGAGAAAATTTACAACTCAATAAAAATAAAAACTCAATTCAAATTTGGTAGAGGACTTACACAGAAATTTCTCCAAAACATATATCCAAATAGAAAATAAGTACATTTTATACTAAAGAATATGCAACATCACTGAAAATTATGTAAATGAAAACTACAGTGAAATACCACTTCATACTCACTAGCATCAGTAATATTTAAAAAGAAGAAAATAAATGTGAATATGGGAGGTATTAAGATATTTCTACACTGTTAGTGTAGTGGGAATATAAAATGGCATAGTCACTAAAGAAAAATTATAGTGGTTCTCAAAAAACTAAATTCATCAAGTGTTTATAGAATTACTGTTCATCTTTCTTTTTTAAATTTTATTTTATTAGTATGTATTAATCACACATACTGATCACATTCATCATAGGGAATTTTTACCTGTACATATTATAGCTTAATTTTCTTTTTTCCCCATTCATCTCCCCACCCTTCAATCTCTCCTTCTTTCTCCATTTATAAAAGCTCTGTTTCCATTTTTTCCTTCTTTTCTCTTTTTTTACTTTCCATTCCTTTCCTTTCCCTCCCTTTTCGCCCTTATATTTGAACATTTTCTTTCTATTTCCTAACATCTATCATCCATTTTGGTCCTTATTTATGCTTTCAGGTTCTCCCAGAAGAAAAACAATGTGATATCTAAACATGTATGTCTGATTTAGTTCACTTAAATGTATGGTCTCAACATTTGATAAAACTTCAAGTTTTAACAAAGATGCACACAATTTTGTTTTAGGAAGATAGGTGGGAAGGAGGAAAGTAGCCTCGATTTCCCAATGAAAACAAGGAACAAAGTATAGTTTTTCTGCTAGTAGTACTTTTAACTCATTTACATAGTGTGGAGAAAAATGATCAAAATGTACATAGAAATTAAAAATGAATCATCAACCACTAAAAAAATTAAAACAGTCAAAAAGAACACTTTGTGCTTTAATTGATTGATCATTTTTGATGCCTAAATCTTGAAAACCGAACAACTACTTCTAAGAGCAACATACAATATACTAACTAGTGTTAACTTCCTGCTAGTTTTTTGAAATTTTGTATTATTTCTATCCTTTTTTCTGTTTTGATTTTTCAAATTAAAAAAAAATGAAAACAGAATTACTATGTGGTCCAGAAACTTCACTACTTCTGGGTATATATACCAAATAATTAAAAAATGGCACCTTTTTATATTAAAGAAACTAAAAGAAAACAAAAAACAAGACAAAACAGAAACTATATAAGATTTTGAAACAAGCTGACAGGAAATTAACAATAGTCACTATATTGCACATTATTATCTTCAAAATAGTTGCTCAGATTATCAGATACAAGCATGCAAAAATAGATTAAGCAGTATAAGCAGTCAGTTTTTTCCTTAATTAATAGGATCAATAGTACAATTATCTTAGCTATCTTGCATACCACACACACACACATACACACACACACACACACACACACACACTTTTTCTCTTTCTTCTTTTCTTTCTTTCCCCATCCCAGTTGTTGTTTCCTTCTGATCAGTTTTATTCCCTTTCAAAAAAATCTATGGTACCTTTGAACCTTATTTAATCTTTCAGTTTCTTACACAATGAAGACAATATGATGTTTAAACATGTGAGTCTGACTTATTTTGCTTAGGAGTATGGTCTTCAGTTGAATCGACTTACCTATAAAAGCCTCCAGTTTATCCTTCTTATAGCCGAGCAGTAGTCCATCATATAAAAATACACATCCTTTTTATCCAAACCTGAGTTGAAAGGCATTTGGGTTATTTCCAAGACTTAGCTATTACAAATTGCACTGCTATAAACTTACATGCACATATAACATATATTGCTGTGGTGTGATGTGTTTAATTCTTCTGGGAAAACACCAAAAAGGGGAATAGCTGGGTCAAATGGGACCTCTAATCCTAGTTTTTGGAGGGACCGCCACACTGTTCTCCACAGTGGTTGCAGTAGTCTACACTCTCACCAACAATGCAGAAGTGTTCCTTTTTCCCCACAGTCCCTCCAGCATTTGTTATTGGTTGATTTCTTGATGATGGACTTTCTTTCTGGGATGAGATGGAATCTCAGTGTTACTTTAATTTGCATTTATCAAATGATCAATGATGTTGAACATTTTTTCATATATTTACTTGCCATTTGTATCTCTTTAGCTGAGAAGTGTTTATTCTTTTTTTTTTTTTTTTTTTTTTTTTTTTTTTTTTTTTTTTTTTTTTTTGGTACCGGGGATCGAACTCATGACCTTGCGCTTGCCAGGCAGGCGGAGAAGTGTTTATTCATCTCAGATACCCATTTCTGGATTGGGTCTTTGAATTTTGGGGGTCTGATTTTTAAAAAATTCTTTATATGTTCTAGATACAAGCCCTTTGTCTGAAGGACAGTTGGCTAAGATTTTGTTCCCAATTTGTCGGTTTTCTTTTCACTCTGTTGGACATTTCTTTTGACGTGAAAAACTTTTTAGTAAGAGGAGATCTCAGCTGTTGATTCTGGAAGAGACTGATACACCTACATTCCTAACAGCATCATTCACAATAGCTAAAACATAGACATAACCCATGTGTACACTAATGGATGCATAACTAAATAAAATATGGCATGTACTTACAATTAAATATTATTTAACCTTAAAAAGGAAAGACATTCTGTTTTACATACAATGTGGTTGAACTTTGAGTACAATATTTTAAACAAAATAAGTCACCCACAAAAAAAATAAAACGTGTATGGAGAACTTCGAGTAGTCAAAACCACAGAGATAGAATTGTGGTCCAGGACTAGAGGAAAAGAGGGAAAGTGGGTTATCATTTAATGAGTACAGAGTTTCAGTTTCACAAGATGAAAGTTCAAAAGATGAGGGTTAATGGGTGGTAATGGTTGTACATTGTGAATGCGTTTACTAAACTGTATGAATAAAATAGCTAAGATTGAAAATTTTGTCATGAGTGCTTTATCAACAATAAAAAATGTAAATAACATAAAGCAATAAATTCAGTAAAAAATACCTAAGACCTCAGCAGAATAAAACTATAAAATATCAATCACATGAACAAAAAATTCTTAATAAATAGGAGAATGTCTATATGAAAATAAATTTGTGTATTAAAATCCACCACAAATTGATGTGTGGATTTAAAATAATCTGAATAAAAAATATCATGTCTTGGAAGATAAAAGATTAATTCTAATATTCATGTAAAAATGTAAACTGTCAAGAATAGGAAGTTTGAAGTTGAGAAGAAAATTAGAGAACAAAACCAATTAGATATCAAGACACAAAATGGTCTACATTAAAGTTTTGAGATATTAATATGAGGTAATTGAGTCAAAGGAACATGAGACAACTCGAGATGGTCCTGTACAACACAGCCATAGATTTTATCATAAAGCTGACACTGTGGTGCAAACAGTGAATGTTATTTTCAATATAAAGTGGTTAAGTATAAACACATATGAAAGAAAAA
>PVJX010037096.1:0-17173 GCA_004027295.1 Dolichotis patagonum | reverse complement strand
TCTAGATTTTTTTGTGTTTATTTTATTGGTACATTTTAGATATACATAAAGATAATATTTATCATAGGGAATTTATACCTGTATATATTTTATTTTATTGGTACATTTCATATATACATTGTAATAACATTCATTGCAGGGAATTTGTACCTACATTGTATATCTTGCTGCTTTTTTCCCCATTCCCCTCCCCTCAGCCCCTCTGCCCCTCTTTATTTATAAAAGCTTTGTTTCCATTTTTTTCCTTTTATTCTTTTTCTTCTTGCCCCCCTTTTCCCCCCACTCCCTTCCTTACTCCCCTTCTCATTTGAACATTTTCTTTCTATTTCCAGTATCTACATTTTGGTCCTTATTTATACTTCCAGTTTCTCACACCAGAGGAATTGAATCATATCTCTGATTTATTTCATTTAAATGTATGGACTCAAGGTGCATCTATTTACCTAGAAATGTCTCATGTTCATCCTTCTTTATGGTAATGTAGTACTCTGTTGTATAAAAACCCACATTTCTTTATTCATTCATTGGCTGATGGGTATATGGACTACTGTCAGGTTGGGGATTTAGCTCAGTGGCATAAGCACCTGCCTGGCAAGTGTGAGGTCATGAGTTCGATACCCAGTACAAAAAAAAATACTAGTTAATAGACTATTGCCAAGATTTATGTGCTACTATAAACATGGGTGTGCATATATTGCTGTCATATGATGCTTTTAATTCTCTCAGGAAGACACCTAAAAGGGGAAAATCTGGGTCAAATAGAGGGGTCAAATTCCTTTTTGAGGAATCTCCACACTGATCGCTAAGGTAGTTGCACCAGTCTACACTCCCAACAAGAGTAGAAGGGTTTCTTTTTCCCCACAGCCTTACCAGTATTTGTCATTGGTTGATTTCTTGATAACAGCTATTCTTTCTGGGCTGAGATGAGATCTCAGTATTGTTTTAGTTTGCATCTCGGGAATGACGAGTGACGTTGAACACTGTTTCATATATTTGCCATTTCTAATTTTTCATCTGAAAAGTGTGTTATTTCAGGTGCCTGCTTTTGGATTAAGTCTTTAAATTTGGAGGGGTCTGATTTTTTTTAGTTTACTCTAGGTATTAGTCTGAAGAACAACTGGGAAACTTTTTTCCCACTCTGTGGATTGTCTCTTCACTCTGTTGGTAGTTTCTCTTGCTGTGCAAAAGCTTTTTAACAAGATGAGATTCCAGTTGATTCTTTGTAGTATTTCCTGTGTGATCTAGGTTTTGTTCATAAAGGCTTTGCCTACCCCTATGTCTTCAAGAGTTCTATGTATTTTATGTTCTAGCAGGTTTAGTGTTTCTGTTTTATTATTTAGATCTTTGATCCATTTAGATTTTAGCTTAGTACTTGGTGAAAGATATGGGTTTGATTTTAATCTTCTGCATGTAGAAAGCCAGTTTTTCCAGCACCATTTATTAAAGAAGGTATCTTTCTCCCAGTGAAGATGATTGGCTCTTAAAGATAGAGTGGCTGAGTATGTTTGGAGTTGTTTCTGCATCTTCTAATCTTTTACTTTGATGTAAGGTCTTTTTTGTCAGTACCATGCTGTTTTTATCACAGTAGCTTTGGAGTATAATTTCAAGTCAAGAATTATAATACCCCCTGTCTTTTTTTTGTTTGTTTTGATACCTCCTGTCTTGCCTTTATTACCCAGAATTGCTTTGCTACTCTACATCTCTTATGTTCCAAATGAATTTTAGGAATGTTTTCTGTAGTTCTGTGAGGTATACTAATGGTATTTTGACTGGGATTGCATTAAATCTGTATAATCATTTTGGAAGTATGGCCATTTTCACTACGTTGGTTCTTCCTACCCAACAATAAGAAATATCTTTTCATTTTCTGATATCTTTTTCAATATCCTTTTCCAGATTATTATAGTTTTCAATATAAAGTAGTTTTTTACTTCCTTTGTTAGATTGATTCCGAGATCTTTATTTGGATGCTATCATGAAAGTTGTTTCCCTAATCTCTCTCTCAGTGAGTTTATTTGGTTTTTTGGGACAGTCTTACTTTGTAGTCCAGCCCAGCCTTGAACTCACTATGTAATTCAGCCTTGAACTCATGGCAGTCCTCCTGCCTCAGCCTCCCAAGGGCTGAGATTACAGGTGTGTGCCACCACACCTGGCTCAGTGAGTTTATTTCTATATTGGAATGCTATTGATTTTTGAATGTTGACTTTGCATCCAGCTATACTACTGAAATTGGTTATTACATCTAGAAGTCTTTTAGTGGAGCTTTTGGGGTCTTCTATGTCGAGTATCATGTCATCTGCAAATAATAATAATTTAACTTTTTCCTTTCATATTCTTATTCCTTTTCTTTCTCATATCTAATTGTTATGGCTAATGTTTCCAGAACTATATTGAATAAGGGTGGTGACAGTGGATACCCTTGTCTAGTTCCTGATTTTACAGTGAAAACTTTCTGGTTTTGTCCATTTAGTATGATGTCACCTTTTGGTTTGTCATAGATGGCTTTTATCAAATTGATTTCCATAGTGGTTGTATTAGTTTACATTCTCGACAATAATGTAGAAATGTGCTCCCACCCCACTTCACACAGCCTTGTCAGCATTTGCTATTTGATTTCTTGATGATAGACATTCTTTCTGTGGTAAGATGGAAGCTCAGCACTGTTTTAATTTGCATTTCTCTGTGGCCAGAGATGCTGAACATTTTTTCATGCATTTGTTGGCCATTTGTACTTCTGAGAAGTGTCTGTTCATTTCAGTAGCTGATTTTTTTGATTGGATCTTTTATTTGGAGGGGTCTGATTTTTTTTACTTTATATATTCTAGATATTAATCTTCTGTCAGAAGTATAGCTGAAAAAGAACTTTTTTCTATTCTGTGGGTTTATGGCTTTATGGCTGTGCACATAATCCATTCATTGATTCTTGCTGTTATTTCTTGTGCAAATTGGGTTCTGTTTAAAAATGCCTAGCCTGTGCCTATGTCTTCAAGAGTTTTACCTACTATATTTTCTGCCAGATTGTTTTAATATTTTGTTCTTTGATCCATTTTTACTGTATTTTCATACATGGTGATAGATATGGGCCTAGATTTAATCTTGTACATGTGTATAGTTTTCTGAGCACCATTTGTTAGAGGCTATCTTTCCTCCAAGGTATGCTTCTGGTCCCTTTGTCAAAAATCAGATGAATTAATGTACCTGAGGTTGTTTCTGCATCCTCTTTTCTGTTCATCCATATGTCTGTTTTTGTGTCAATACCATGCTGTTTTATCACAGTAGCTTTGTAATATAACTTGAAGTCAGGGAGAAAGTGCCACTTGCAACCTCCTCGTTCTTTGTTGAAGTTTCTTTTCATTGGTCCCATGGGCTTCACTTGTCACTTTGGATCCTTGCTGAGTCCTGGGGACCCACTTCCCTCCTTCTTGTCTTGCTTGCACTGCTATATTCCAGTGTCTGGACAGCAAGTTGCAGAGAAGCTCTTTCTCTGCTCTTACTACTACCACTCTTCCATCTTCCTGGAAGTCCCTCTCTTGTGTTTTCTATTGTTGAAATTTTGGTTATTAAAATTGCTTTTGCTATTCTATCTCTCTTCTGGTTCCAAATGAATTTTAGGAGTATTTTCTCCAGTTCTGTGACAAATGCTATTGGTGTTTTGATTGGGGTTGCATTAAATCTATATATGGTATTAGTTTTGGTAATATGACCATTTGACAACTCTGCTTCTACCTATTTCTGGAACATGGGATGTCTTTTCACTTTCTGATGTCCTCTTTGATCTCCTTTTACAGAAGATTGTAGTTTTTGTTACAGAGGTCTTTCACCTCCTTGGATGATTAATTCTTAAGTAATTTTTCTTGAGGCTATTATGAGTGGTGTTGTTTTCCTAATTTCTTTCTCAGTGGGTTCACTACTGATGTACAGGAATGGCAGCCCAATTTTAAGATGAGAAGATTTTAAGACACTTTGGCAAAGAAGATACCTGAGTGGTTACAAAGCATATGAAAGGATGCAATGCATTTGTTATCAGGGAAATGCAAACTGAAATCATAATAAGATACTATGACATACTCAGTAGAATGTCCTAAAAGACAAAGAATGTTATGTATTGGTGAAGATGAGGAACCCCTGGGAGTCTCATACACTGCTGGTCAAAATGCAAGATGGTATAGCTGTTCTGGCCCACAGTTTGCAGTTCTTTTGGAACCAGGGATCAAACTCATGACCTTACAGGCTTGCCAGGCAGCCACTTATGCAGCTGAGTTAAATCCCTGGCCCCAGTTTGTAGTTTTTTATGAAGTTAAATATACACTCACCACTCATCAATTCTGCTCCTAGTTATTTACCTGAGAGAAGTTAAGCCATATATACCTATAAAGACTTGTGTATGAGTGTTCCTAACACCCAAACTGGAGACAACTCAAATCTTCCACTGTGGAATGGATAAACTCACTGTGGCATATCCATTTAATAACCAACAATATTCCAACAGTAAAGTGGACTAGTGATACATGCAGGGGTATATATGAATCTAAAAGGCATGCTAAGTGAAATAGGCCAAGTACAAAAGGGAAAATATTCCATAGTCTCACTTATGTGACACTGTAAGAAAAAAATCTATAGTAGTAGAAACAGATCACTTTTTGCCAGGGGCAATGGTGGGTCAGGCAGGAGCTGACATGAAAAGGGACATTTTGAGGTGATGAAAATGTCTGTATCCTGGTGGTGTTTACTCAGGTACAGACATTTATTAAACATTTTACAGTACACACCTAAATTATGTGCATTTCATATAACTATTTTTATTAAAGTCTATTTTTATGAAATTAGCAAACACCAGGCAATGTGAATCATAAATCCAAAATATCATGAATGAGTATTGTTTATCCCAAACAGGCTGGTTCAGCATTTTAAATACCTCCTAATAAAATTGACAATTTTAATAAATACGTTAATTGCGAGGGGAAGGTATTTGACAGTGTTTAGGATTCAAAAAACAAAAAACTTGAAAACTAGTAGAAAGGAAACTTTTAAACCTGATCAATGGTATCTATCATAAACTTCTGGCAAAATACACACTTGACTGTGAAACCAATATTGAAATATTCTGGTTAATGCCAGAAATAAGTCCAGAATGAGCGCCAGCACTTCTTCCACTAAAACAGTCCTGGAGGTCTTGGTAAATAGAGGAGACACGTGGCACAGAACTTAGAAAGATTCACTCTGGCTATTCCTGTTCTTATTTTCCTACCTCCAAGAGCTGAACGCTAAAATATTTGCAAGCCTTCCTTGACGGTGGGCATCTGCCAGATGTCAGCAGGAAAAGGCATCTGAGGGTGACGTGTGACATGATCTGCGCACGAGGAGGCTGGTTCTCCAGCAGTCTTGGGCAGGGACATCTGGTTTTCAGGTGTCTGGTGTCCAGTCCTTAATGTCATAGACTGAGAGGCAGCAGTGGTAGGTTGGAGATTTTCCTTGCTATGCTGTATCCAAGTGCAATGTCCCCATAAGCTTTTTGTTGTTGTTGTTTGCTTGTTTTTTTGGTACTGGGGATCGAACTTACGACTATATGCTTGCAAAGCAGGCACTTATGCTGCTGAGCTAAATCCCCAGCCCCCCATAAGTTTTTTGACCTAATCATTTTAAATAAACTTTTTTTTCCCCTGAAGTGTTGTTATAAGCAGGTATCAGGTTTGGCCAAGAAAGGTTGTAATGACTAGAAGGGGAAAAATATCTTCATTTACACATTACATGATTGAGTATAGAGACAAATCTGAGAACACACACTGTACAAATAATTATATCAGGTTGAAAGGTGTTATGAAAATAGAGGTAACAAGCTATGTTCAGAAGAGAAAGATAAATTCCAGCTTTAAGGGCTCAGTGGTGGTGGGAGGCACTGAGGGTGTCCGGTCAGCAGGGATATTGAGGGAACAGGTCTCCATGGACCAGAGGACATACGGAATGTAGATGGCCATCGAAAACAGAGGGGAAGGCAGCTCGAAGCTGCAGGGAGGGGCGACTTAACACTGATACACATGGTTTAGGGAGACACAGTGGAAAACGTGGTTGAAAATGGTAGGTTAGAGCCAGCTCGTGAAGCTGCTTGAATCCAGGGGAAGAAGTCGGACTTGACTTGGTCAGAATGGGGAAGGGAGATTTATGGAGTGGGGAGGGTATGTGCATGTGTGAGAGAGACAGATACAGAAAAAGAGACTAACTCTGAGGACTCTGATGGTAATTCATAAATTTAATTGAGGGGAATAGAATATACAGTCTCTGTAGTTGGAGAGATTCCCAACGCAATATTCCAAAAGTTAAACTCTGCCATAGATGCTTGGGATATTGTGATTTTTGAAGAACAGAACTATTGCTGAGGTTGCCTTTCTTTAAGCCCACCCTCTCCTTGAGGCCTCTGAAGTCAGTATTTATTTATTATTATTTATTTTTTAAAATGGGATTGTTGCATGTTTGCAGTACAAAATGATGATGATGATTATGAAGTTTTAAAACAAAAACTTTTTTTAAGGACACAATTTCCCTATGCAGCCCAGGCTGGCCTTGAACTTAAAGCAACCCTACTGTCCCAGCATCCTGAGTGCTGAGGGATTATAGGTGGGCACCACTGCACCCAGCTATGCAGTTTTAAACTAAACACTTAGTAGGTCCCCCCACTTCTACCATTGTTCATCGTCTTCAAGACGCCTGCATCGCCTTCCCCTGGTGACCACAGTATGAGAGTCAATGTCTTTAGTCTCCCTCATGAGCCCTGGGCTGACAGGTGGCAACTCCAGGAACTCAGAGTCAATGCACTGCTGATGGGACAGCAAATACACGGCCAGGTCCTGACTTTCTTTGGATGCTCCAGAGTGAGGACTTGCAATGAGCCCTGGGATGAGCAACACCCCGGGACTTTCACTGATTAGTCCTGAGGGTCATCTGGGAGGCTCCTGACCTTCAGCTGTAACACCTGCACCTCAGAGCGCTGAGAATCACTCCTGCAACCCTAAGTAGAACATGGTCAGCATCCGACCACAAGCAGAGTGAATGCGTGGGAGGTGGTGCTCATGTGATTGTAATTATTAAGCTAAATTTTATAGGCGACTAAGTCAGCGTGAAGGTCAGGCACAGCAGCATATGCCTGCAAGCCTGGCTCTCTGGGAGCCTGAGGCAGGAAGATCATGAGTTTGGGCCCAACCTGGGCAATTTAGCAAAGCCCTGCTTCAAAGCAAAACAAACAAACAAACAAACAAACAGGCTGGAGATGTATGTAGCTCAGTGCTAAAGCCTGGGTTTCCTCCTGGGTTTAATCTTCAGTACCACAATACAAACAAATAGACAGCTAAATAAACACAACAAAACAAAACAAAACAAACCCCCCCAAAACAGGACGGGGGGTTTAGCTCAGCAGCACAAGTACCTGCATGGCATGCACAAGGTCGTGAGTTCAATCAGACACACACACACACACACACACACACACACACACAGCAACTGAGGTTGTATTTTAGCTCAGTGTTAAGGCCCTCGGTGCAATCCTCAGACTAGGGGAAAAAGTGAGTCAAACTGAGCCTTGAACCATGAAGTATGGATCAGATTTGACTAGGCACAGGGCCCAGGAAGGCTTTCCAGGAGAGGAATTTTGGTTTTTGTTTGAGACAAGTCTCATTCCATCACAAATTCAAGCCCAGCCTGGGCAATTTCGACTGTGTCTTAAGACAGAAAGGGTTGGGGGATTTAGCTCCATGTGAAGGCCCTGGGTTCAATCCCCAGTACTGGGGTGTGGGCATTTTAGAATTGTTTTGCTCCATGGGCCCTGGCACTCAGAGCGGAGCGCTAGCGGCAGGGAACAGTGTGAGTGAGTGAGGCCGCGGTGTCTACACAGTTGCACAAAGCTTGCCGCCCAAACCCATTTGGGTAAGCAACTGGCTGTAAACGCGGCTCGCAACAGCGCGCCCTCTGCTGGAAGAGCGGAGAAACCTCATGTCGCGGGGGCCGAGACTGCGGCCTTCAGGCAAACCAGAGGTTTTCAGACTTATCTGCAAACTCCTTCCAGCTTCTGGGTCAACCAAGGGCTCAGCCCTCAAAACAGATCTGAGCTTCCAGAGCGCATCTATCGGTGCTGTACAGGAGACGAGGAAGGCCAAGCTGCGTGCTGTCCGCCCAAGCAGCCACACAGCACGCTGCGTCTGTGCGCCAGGGCACAGGCTCAGGAGCTCTGTCAATGGGATCACTGGATGCTCTTCTGCAGAACCAAGCGTATGATAGGAAACGGGCAGCAACCTGATGTGTAGCAGTTTTTCCATTTTCCTGTGTGTGTAAAATTTCGATACAAATGCAGAATGTAAAATATCAATGCTAGTCAAAAATTTCAGAAATGAGTTTCAGCTGTTCAACTTTAATAACAATGACAAGGAAACCTCTCAGCTTTATCTAAACAATGTGAGATTTGGATTTTTTTATGAGGATTCGGATTTTTAAAATATCAATGGCAACTGAATCGTGTTTGCGGCATTTTAAATCATACAATAGACTCCATCCACTCACTATGCACTGCCCAGCACGCAGGCCCTGGGCTCAGCCCTCGGTATGGAAAGAAGGAAGGAGAGAAGGAAGGAAGGATGGGAGGGAAGGAAGGAAAGGAAAAAGGAGGAAGGAAGGAAGGAAAGGAAGCCAAAAAGGAAAGAAGGTAAGGAAGGAAGGAAGAAGAAGGGAGGAAGGAAGGGAGGAAGATTAATTTCTCTAATCAAAAAGTAGAAATTGGCAAAATGGATTTAACAAAAGCACAACTAAAATATATTCTGCCTAAAAGAGACTTCTTTTGAATCTAAAGATGAAAATAGATTGAAAGTCAAAGAGAGAGAAAAACATTTCATGAAGCAGTAACCAAAAAGGGAATTGAAGCTTGACGTGATGGCACACATCTGTAATCCACCAACACTCAGGAGGCTGAGGCAGGAGGGTCAGGAATTTAAGGCCAGTCTGAGCTACATAGTGAGATCTCACTTGAAAGAGAGAAGGCTGGGGATTGGCATGGGGAGAACATGACTATTCTAATACTATTCTAATACCAGACAGAATAGAGTCTAAGTAAAAAAAAACTGTCATAAGAAATGAAGTACATTATATATTGATAAAAGAATAAATTCTCCAAAAAGATTTAAGTATAAACACATATGTACGTAACACCAGAGCTCATAAAAAGTAAACACTGACAAAACTGAAAGGAAGAAATAGTTGTGCCATGACAGTTGAGGGATTCAGTATCCAATAGAGCAAAGAAATCTCAATAGAAAATATCTTGGACAGATGAAAAAAAACCACAATAAACCAAAACTATAAGACACAGAAAAAGCATTGCTCAAAGAGACGTTTACAGTTTCAAGTCTTTTTAAAACTATAAATATAACAGAGCTCAATTTTGTACTTTACAGATCTAGATAAGGAAAGCAGACTAAAACCAAAGCTAGCAACAGGAAAGGTATCATAATGATTGGAACAGAGAAACAAAATAGGGAACAGAAAAAATAGAAAAATTTAAAAAACCAAAGTTGATTCTATGAAAAAGAAACCAAAAATCGATAAACCTTTGGTTAAAATAACTAAGTAAAAAAGAAGAGTCAAATTATTAAAATCAGAAAGTGGGGACATTAGATTTTATAGATATAAAAAAGGTCATACAGGAATACTCTAAGAATTGTACACAAATAATCTAGACAAAATGTACAGTTTCCTTGAAACACATGATCTGCCAAGCCTCAATAATGGAGAAATGGGAACCCTGAATATATTCATCACTAGTGCAGAATTGAATCAGTAATTCAAAATTTTCCAATAAAGAAAAAGCCCTGGACCAGCCAGTTTCACTGGTGATTTCTATAAAACATTTGAAGAATTAACACCAATCCTTCTCAAATTCTTCCAAAACATTGAAGAGGTGGGAGCAGTTTCTAATATTCTAAGTCCAGCATTTACCTCAGCCCCCAAACAAATATGTGATAAGAAAACTACTGACCAATATCCATTATGAATGTAATACCCTCATTAAAATACTAGCAAATCAAACTGTACAGCAAGATTTATCATAAATAAGTGAAATTTATTTTTGAAAAGCAGGGATGATTCATTATATGTAAAAATCAGTATAATTAACAATCCACATTAATACAATGGAGAAAAAACATCATTTCAACAGATTCAGAAAATGCATTTAGCACCCCAGGGCAGGGAAACCAGAAGCAAGAGTGTCTCCTGAGATCCGCGCCATGCTGGAACTTAGGGCGCCGAGCCAACCAGTAAGCAGCCTGCCACCCTGGAAAGTGACTGTGGTGTGGGGAGCTGCGGCCACCCCAGGGCGGGGAAACCAGAAGCAAGAGTGTCTCCTGAGATCCACGCCATGTTGGAACTTAGGGTGCCGAGCCAACCAGCAACCAACCTGCTGCCTGCCGGGGCGTGGGCTTAGAATCAAACATACCAAATCCGCCCCCCCCCCTTAACAATTGGGATCCAGGGATCTGGGTATCTCTTAGGAGGTGATCATATTTGGTACAGCAATTGGGGAGAGTTTCCTTCTACTATCTCTGAAGGCAGATATTTTTATCACCGTTTTGCTTTGTCCTGATTAACAGTGTTGCTCTATTCAATACTCTGTGTTCATGTGTTCTATAATGTTGTGTATTTCTTTGATTTTGCTGTACCTAGTAGAAGAACAACTATTGTGAAGACAACGAAATATACAATGTTGCCTATTACTGTTGACCTGGTGACCTGCTATGATGTTCTGTGCCAATTTCACCGCACTGTCTCAATTGGCTTTATTTCATCCTGTTCTATTGTAACTGTTTGCAGCCTCACTGTGTGTTCACTTTGTATGCCTTAATTTTGTAACTTGAACAGCTATTTCTGGGAGGATAGTATGTGGTTTGTCAACTAGTGATTTCTTTATGTTTTTTTTTTTTTGTTGTTGAGGTTCTGTATTGTTTCTACCCTTTTTTCTGTGTTGCTTTTTTTCTCTTTAAATAAGATAAAAAAAAAAAAGAAAATGCATTTGACACATTTCATGACCTTTCATGATTAAAAATATTCAAGAAACTAGCAACAGAGGAGAGAAACTATGCCTTCCTGTGAAGCAGGCTCTGCTTTATTCTATTCATCTCTGCTATGCTGATCGGTAAGAGCCTCACCCAGAAGAGAAACCACGCTTTTCCATGCAGCAAGCCCCACCATGCTGATGGGTATGAGCCTCAGCCAGAAGAGAAACTATGCCTTCCCGTGAGCCAGCCAGTGAGTGCGCTGACAACCCAGAAGAGCATGCCCACCACCACCGATTTGGAGGACTCAGGGTGAGATGATAGCAGCTAGGGGAAGGGAGGGGCTTGGTGCTTTATTGTTTGGTTGACTCTGCCAGCCTGGGGCTGGTGGTCTGGGCATCTATTTAGGGGATGGCAGTGTCCATTATGTCAACTGTAGGGAACATCCTCCTGTCTTGTTTTTGAAATCTAATATTTTGTTCCATTTTACTGTTTTATTTTATCCCTGCATTTGGTAACCTGAGCAACTATTTTGAAGATAAAAATATGTAGTATTGTTCTCACTGTTTTGTTCTGTTCTGATTTCTTATTCTCTTTTATTCAGTATTATGTTTTGATTAGTTTTATTATATTTTGTTCTGTTTGATTTTGCCATGTCTGATAATATGGACAACTATTGTGAAGATAGCAAGATATATTATGGTTGCCATTGTTGATTTCCCATTATCCTGTTTTGAAGTTCTGTACCACTTTCACAGCCTTGTTTTGATTGGCTTTATTTTGTTTTGTTTTGTTGGGTTTTAGTCTCTTTAAAATTAAATTAAATTAAATTTAAAAAGAAACTAGCAACAGAAGGAAACGTTTTCAGCATCATAGAGCCATGTATAAAAATATGCATCACTAACATCATACTCAGTGATGAATAACTAAAAACTTCTTCCTTTAATTCAGAAACAAGACAATGCCAGCTTTGACCACTTACGTTCACAAGTTCTGGCCAGCACAAGTTGATAAAGCAAAGCAGTAAAAGGCATCCAAACTGGAAAAGCAGTACAATTGTCTCTTCATAGATGACATGATCTTATATGTGGCACCTCCGTAAGATTACACACACATGTCCTAAAACCAAAACACAAGTCCATCAAAATTGAAGAATATGAAATTGACATAACTGACAAAAAGTCAGTTGCATTTTCATATACTAATAATTGACTATCAAAATAAAAAATAACAAAACACTTATAATAGCATCAAAAAATAAAATATAAATTTTATTTATAAATTAGGAATAAATTTACCTAAGGAAATGAAAGTCTTATACACTGAAAATTATAAAGCATTGCTTAAAGAAATCAAAGACAGCAACTGTGTTTATGGAATTGAAGATCTTTTTTTTTTTTTTTGAGATGGAGGTTGCACTCTGTTCCCCAAACTGGACTTGAAATTGTGAACTTGTGAATTTGTGATTTCCTTGCCTTGACCTCCTGAGTAGATTTACACACATGTGTTACCATGCCTGGATGGAAAACTTAATATATTTCAATGACAGAATTATCTGAAGTGATCTATAGATTCGATGGAATGCCTATAAAAATCCCAGTGGCATTTATTTTGTTGGTGGAGTTTAATCCATGGTAGGCATGAGCTGTATTCCAGCCCCTGTGTCTCTGAACTACACTCCAGCCACTGGTGGAATTTTAATGGCTCTGGTAACCAGAACCGTTTTGAAAAAATAACAAAGTTGTACGACTCACATGTCCTGGTTTTAAAACCTATTGTAAACCTACAGCAATAAAAACAGTATGGCTTATGGATACAAATATAGATGAATAGAATTCAGAGGCTACCTATATATGGCCAAATGATTTTGACAAAGATCCAAGACCATTCCATGGTGGGAAGGACAGTCTTTTTAACAAACAGTACTGGGAAACCTGGATATCCACCAAAAAAAGGACTTGAACACTTATACTACATTCCAAAATTAACTCAAAATAGCAGAAGGATGGCAAGTCTGAGACGAGTCTGGGTAACTTAAAAAGACCTTGTTTGAAAACATACACACACACACACACACACATACACACATACTCACACATGGCTGGGGATGTAGTTCAGTGATAGAGCACTCGACTTGTGAGACTCTGAGTTCAATTCCCAGAAGCACCAAACAAAACAAAACAACCTCAAAATGGGTCAAATCCCATGGTCACGACTGCCAATTTCTAGGAACGGGCCTAGACACCAGATTGTTAAAGCTCCCGAAGTGATCCTAGTGTGAAACCAAGCTGAGAACTGATCGAACTCCCCTGATCACAGGTCACTGCAGCAGTACATTTGGCTCTTAAACTAGTTCTAAAACATGTTTTTGAGTGAGTTTTAGCAAAGATAACACTGGGATAATCATTCGGCCTGCCAAGCTGACCCATTTTGAAGGCCAGTGTTCACCAGCCTATACCTTATTGATGAACGCAATCTAGCTCCCCTTAGCCCTTTCTCATACACAAAGAAAGGTTTCCAAAGATTTCATTTGGGACGTAAAAGAGAAAGGAAGAGCTTGCAGAAGGATAAAAACAGTTGGAATCCTGGGGTTTGAAGAAAACAGGTGAGAGGTGTGAACAGAATTCCTGAAACAGATGTCGGGAAAACTGTGCTCTGGCTACTGTGTTTCTAGCATCGGTGGTGACTTAGAGAACCATAGTGTGACAGGGCTGATTTCTAAAATATGCTGTGAATGTAAGTAGCAAGTGCTGGTTGTCACGCAGATAAAAGCACTTTATATGACTTAGTTTTTATCTGTTCCAACAGTGATCTTCTAATGCTCACTCAATGTGGTAGCCTCTCTCACCACAGCAGATAGTTATGCCACCTAAACTGTAGACACCAAATCTCAGAATCCAATGGGAAATAAGTGAGAAGAGGAAGGAGTATGTTACATTCTAATCAGAGAAAAACTCTGAGATGTCCTAGATTTAATTACAAGGGCCTGAGGATGGAGGCAAGAAAGATACAGGAAGTTCGTCACTTTAACAAAAAGACTGTTTCACATTCCTAAGGGAAACCTTGATTTAAATCCTGTCAGGTCCACCACACCCTGACTACTCATCAGTTTATCTGATCGTGAACCACAGCCAATCCAGGAACAGCAAGTGTGCCTCCCCTGGGCTGGCATCCCACCCCACAGCTTCCACATTTCCTGTTTGTGAGAGACCAGTGCAGGAGAACTGAGGCCTAACTGGCCTTCTCCACAAGCACAGAGGAGGAAAGCAGCACACAGGGATGACGGCTTGTTGCAGGTTCTAGGGAGAAGTCAATACAGCTGAGATCAGGTTGCTTACCTGGGCGTGTATTAATGGAGAACAGAAGGCAGGTGAATCTTGTGTTGCTTTAATTGCTTGTACTGTGTTTGACTGAATAAAAGCAGGATGAGCCAAATGCTTTTGCAACTGAAAAGAAGAGCTCTCTGGCTGCTTGCATGTTAAACTGATTCTGTGTCTGTCTGTCTTTTACCCTCCTTTGCCCTGGATCAGGGTGACAAACTAGCAGGACTAGGTCCCTACCAGTGGCACCTTGAGCAGGGAAAGTCCAGAGTGGGTTAGTGCACAACAAGTGGCATCTGGGCAAGGACCTGGGACCAGCACAGACTGGTTCACTACGCTTGTTGTTCTGCCCTCCTGTTCACAGCCAAGAGAGGCTCAGTATAAATAGTGCGTATATTAAAAATCCCCTCATTAGGGCTGGGGATTTAGCTTAGTGGCATAAGCACCTGCCTGGCAAGCATGAAGTCCTGAGTTTGATCCCCAGTACTGCCAAAAAAAAAAAAAAAATCCCCTCATTATAGTAGCCATTGTTGATTTCCTGTTACCGTGTTTTGAAGTCCTGTATCACTTTCGCTATTTTGATTTGATTGGTTTTATTCCATTCTGTTTTACTTGATTTCATTAGGTCTGATGGTATGGGCATTTGGAAGGTAACAAGAGGCATTATGGAAGCCATTGTTGATTCCCTATGATCTTGTTTTGAAGTCCTATATTGCTTTTGCTGTTTTGTTTTGATTGGCTTTATTCTGTTGTATTTTTGTTTGGTTTTATTATCCTAACAACAGAAAAAAATTTTTAAAATCCCCTCAGCCCCAGGTCTGCCACGTGTCTCTCCTGCTACCCAGGAACCTGCCCCAGGACCCAGACAGCCTCACTGCTGACAGCTGAACCAACGCGTTTATTTCAGGGAGCCTCCCGTCGCTGGAGTCGGGTTTCAAAATGCCTTGACAGCTGGGACTCATTTATTCTTTTTTTGAAGGAAAACAGGTAGTTGATAATAGGCTAGCTTTTCTGTTATATGGAGAAAGCATGTTTATATTCTCAAAGAAATAAGCATTCCTCCCTTGCACATTAAAAATGTAATAATGGAAGGCAGCAGTCAATGTAACTTATCAGTTCAAAGGAGATTGAAGCTGCAGAGGAGTTGGGAACAAAAAGAACCTTAATATTCCTGCCAGCCCAGAATATTCACAATCTCAATGAAAGATACTCAGCCTTGACCCTAGTAACATAAAGAAAATGTTCTTAAAAGGAGGAGAAGGATCAGAGGCTTTAACATAAGAGCTCACACTGCAAAACCTTCATGAAAACAAAACCTTCATGAAAACAAAACCTTCATGATCTTTGTGACCTTGGCTTTGATTCTTGGATGTGACATCAAAGGTATGGAGAATGGAAGAAAAAATAACCCAGCTGGATTTCAACCAAATGTAAAGCTTCTGAGTATCAAACACAGCCAGGAGTGCAAAGGCAACCCTAGTCCTAGGTAAAGAACTTCTAAAAGTAAACAGCAAATGACAACCCAATTTAAAAATGCAAAAGTAGCTGGGGTGGTGGGTGGCACACACCCGCAATCCCAGCCCCGTGGGAGGCTGAGGCAAGAGGATTGCTGTGAGTTCAAGTCCAGCCTGAACTGCAGTGAAATTGTTTCAAAAAGACAAAAAAAAAAAAAGAATTCCCATCTCACCCTGCAAGGCGGATTCTAGGTCTCTACACCCAGAATCACAGCACCTTACCCGCGGTAATGAGGTATTGATAAATGTCCATGGATGAACTGGAAAACATGATATTCAGCGAACTAAGCTGGGCATGAAAGGTCACAGGTTGCGCGATCCCATTTCTATAAAGAAACGAGAATGGGTAGATTCATAGGGACAGAAGCAAGGCAGCACCAGAGACTGGGGGAAAACAGAGAGGAGGCGTTACTGTTGTGCGGGCCCCGGTTTCAGGTTAGGATGGCCACAGTGTTCCGGAGACGGACGGTAGCGATGGCTGCACAGGCGTGGATGAGTGCGCTGAGGCTGCTACACGCCACGCTCAAAACTAGTTAAAACGGTAACTGTGTTTACTGTATCAAACCAAGAATTGTAGGTAACTAGAAATATGAAAAAACTACTGTTAGCTTCACCAATAGTTACATCAAAAGTTGCTTCTCAGACTAAAAAATCAACTCATCTTCCTCGCCATCTTGTGTTTAGCAAGAGCACCTGGAATTGCTTTCGGTTATGCTGACTGCCTGACATGCCTCAAAGCATAAGCTTTGATGACCTAAAAGGTGAATTTTCCAACAGCCACAAGTCTTATGAAGGAGAAAGGTATTGCATATCAGTAAAGTACCATGTTATAGAAAATATGGCATCAAAATATTTTAAAATTTTATTACATTATCTTTTTTTTTGCAAATAAGATATTTTTAAAGAAAAAGGGATTGTCTTTAATGTTACTTTTTATCTCCTTTTTGAAAAAGAGCTCTGCCTTTTGTGTGTGTGGGCACAGCAGTACTGAGGGTTGAACTCTGGAAGCGCTGAATTGTTTCTAGCATGGTTTTTATTTTTAAGCCAGGGTCTCACTAAGTTGCTCAGGCTGGCCTTGAACTCATGCTCCTGAGGCCTCAACCTCCTGAGTAGGTGGATTTACAGGGGCTGCTGGAATTCTATTTTCTTTTCTTTTTTTTTAAAGGGACACTGAGAATTGACCCAGGACCTTTACACTAGGCTACATCCCAACCCCTTTTATTTATTTATTTTTATTTTGAGACCTGCTCTCCCTAAATTTCCCAGGTTGGGCCTCAACTGTCACTCCTCTTGTCTTAACCTCACACAGTAC
>PVJX010037095.1:0-17184 GCA_004027295.1 Dolichotis patagonum | reverse complement strand
TCTTAGAAGGACTCACAATGCCACACTCCCTCCCAAATGCTGACTTTATTTTATCTAGGGAGCAAGCCCAGGGCCTTCACCCTGAGCGACATCTTCAGCTTTTTCTCCTTTTATTTTGAGACAAGGTTTTCACTGAGTCACTAAGTTGCTCAGGCTGGACTCTGAACCGTGATCTTCCTGCCTCAGCCCACCAGAGGACTGGAATGACAGGCCAGGGCCCCCAGTCCCCAGCCTTTATCCACTTCTCTTGCCATCATTTCTCAACCCAGTGGTTCAGTGTTTGCCTTTTACAATCTTGGAAGTCCTGCTGAGAGGTTTTCCTTATCCAAAATGACTTGTCGAATGCCTCCTTTCCGCTCCATGATGACCAGCCTCTCTCTGGCCTCACTGCTGCTGTACCTTTGTCCTTGGGGAAGTCAAGCCATGTTGGTTTCTGGCCCATGTAAACTATTCTGCCACCCTTGGGTGCTGGCTGGGTCTCTGCACTGAAATGCATTCTTCATCGTCCCAAAGACAAAGGAAAAGAGAGTTCTATTTTGATTGGTTTGAAAGCTTTCTAGATCTATTTTTTTCTCCATAAAACCCAGTCTGGGTTTCAATAAAGCTGTTTATTTTCATTCGACTTTATCAGAACAGTTCTCACTTATACGGTGCTGACTTTTTGGCTTAGGGTGTTTATTATAAGGAGAAACTAAGTTGATCTCTTTGTGCTTCCTACTTACTTGAACCTCTCATACTTGATCTTATCTGACATCCAATCCTCAGCTATGGTTTTTAAAGTAGAGCACGCAAGAAGACAAGAACTCAGCATGGCTGTTCCTCCAAGGTTTAGATTGTAGTCTTTGGTCAAGTAATTCTCCTAAGTACAGACACTTTGCAATTTACAGTAGGGCTGGGTCCCAATAAACTCACTGTAAGTGGAAATGCTGTAAGTCAAAAATATATTTGGGAAGCCACTGTGGTGCATGCCTGTAGTCCCAGCACTCAGGAGGCTGAGGCTGGAAAATCATTGCCAGTTGGAGGCCAGGCTGGATTACACAGTGAGTTCAAGACGAGCCTGAACTACATAGTGAGACTCTGTCTCCAAAACGGGAATAAAGGAAACTGTCTTCAGGAAGTTTAGTTTATTAGAAAGGTCAGACACAAATGACTGTCATAATAAGCAGAATGTACTTTGTTTTACAAAGAAGTAAGTCCTATAGTGGACTAAGAAAACTTACAGGCAACAAGGAGAAAATGAGAGAACACTCAATGCAGGAAATGTGACTTGGGCTGATCGTTAAAGAAATTATGGGCTTTTAAGGGCTGGAGATGTGCAAGAATAGAGTGTGTTATGGCTTGTAGACGTCTAGATGTCCCCCCAAAGCCTCATGCAGTCGCAGGTGGGGAGATTCGTGGCTGATTCGGTTGTGTTAGCGTGGATTAAGGGTGTGACGCTGAGATGAGGGCATGGATAATGGGATACCCCAGCCTGGGTGTGGATGACACCATCCAAAACATCTGGAACCTAAATGGGATAAAAGGGGAAAGGATGTGGCTGCTGCTGCCGCTTCCTGCTATTTCTCTTCTGCAGTGTCCCACTGCCATGAGCCACCCTGCCTGAGAGCCGGTCAACTCTGAACTGTGAGCTGAATTATAAACCTTTCCTCCTGTGACTTGTGGGTGTCAGTTGTTTTGTATCGGCAAGGAAAAAGTAACGAAGACAGAGCACTTGCTCAGTGTGTGGAGGCCCTTGGACTGAAAAGCAAAGCTAAGGTGTAGGGCTTTAATCTGATATGCAGAACTGCAATACACGGATGTAATATATTGCAGAAGGAATAATCAGACAAGTGACTTAGGGGTGGGAGAGCACGGGGTCTGTTCAAGCAAGAGCAAACGGCAGAGTTTGGTGGATGCATCGGATGCAAAAAGTGGATAGCTGTAGACCCATGGACCTCCACAGTATCTTAGTCACTCTAGCATTGCTGAGAAACAATACCCAACACCCACGGCTTAAAGGAGAGGCTGATTTTGGCTCACATTTCAGTCCACGGTCAGCTGGCTCCAAAGAAGCAGCAGCAGGGCAGAGGGGCCTGGGAAAGGAAAAGCTGGGCAGCTCATGGAGAACAGGAAGCAGAGCAAGTAAAGAGAGGAGCCAGGGCAGGAGAAGAACCCTCCCGGGGTTCGCCTCCAGGGACCGCCTTTTTTGGTCAGCGATCATCTCTTCTGGCCAGGCGCCAGCTCCCCCAGAGACTGCCTCTTCAGGTCATGCCCCCCTCAGGGACCGCCTCTTCTGGCCAGGCCCCGCCCCAGTGACAGCCTCTTCCGGCTAGTCCCCGCCCCGGGACCGCCTCTTCCGGCCAGGCCCCCCACCCCAGGGACCGCCTCTTCCGGCCAGGCCCCGCCCCGGGGCCGCCTCTTCCGGCCAGGCCACGCCTCCCAATGGCGGGTCAGGAGGAAGACCCCCTGACCCCAGCACCCAGGAGGCTCTTGGGAGACATCAAGGCGTAAACCACAGCGCCAGGTCACAGAAACACCGATGTTGGTCTGGGAACTCTGGGCTGAATTTCGGGGAAGCGCCTGGAGGATTTTCAGTCAGAACGGCCTTCCCAGTACCCCCAGCCCCTGAGGAACGCGGGGGCTGACGAGAGGGAGGAGGGGGAAGTGGAGGCTCCCGGGCTCCATGGCACCGGGCCGGGCTGGTCCGTTGGCAGCCCGGAGGGAGGAGGAGGCGCGCGGCAGGAGCAGAGGTTCCGAGAGGAGACTGGGCCGAGGTCAGGGCCAGCGGGAGGCCGGCGCGGCCCAGCCCAGGGCGCAGCCCCAGGAGCATTCTCCGTTCCGGGACCTGGCTTGAGGGACTGGAGCCTCGCAGTGGGACAGGCTCAGAGCACCAAGGCCCGCGGGTGGCGGGGAACCACGAGCGCGTGGATGCGAGGAGACGGACTGCGCCCGGGCCAGCGCTCGGGGATCGGGACCAGAGAAGGGAGGTCGGCGGCCTCACAGGGCCGCCGTTTCGAATTGGTGAGCCTGTGCTGTTTGGACGCCGATCTAACGGCTCAGGAAGGGAGACAGAAGTGGCCTGCAGCCGCCAGGAGCTCCTGGGGCCTGATACCATCATAGCAGAGGGGAGCGGGGGCCAACAGAGTCCTTCCCGGTCGAAAAGCTACCGGGATCCTCGGCTGCTCCTCCTGGAACCATGAGACCGGACTGCAACGTCGCTAAGCGCACAGGCCGCATGCAGGAGCCAGTGACACGCAGAGGATAAAGGAGGCTGGAGGGACAGCAGCGGCGGCCGAGGCAGCGGGAGGGCCAGGCCGCGACGCTGCAAGGACGACGATGCGGACCTGAGGAGCACAGCAGACCGAGGTGAAGGCCACTATCCCGGCCGCAGCCGGCTTGGAGGCCAAATCGTCTGGAGGCTGCCTGCCGGTCGTGCTGAGACCAGGCCTCCACATCACTGTCCCGGAGGAGATTCTGTGCAGGCGCAGCGTGCAGCCCGGGCAGTCAGGGAAAGTCCCGCGGCAGACTTGTTTTCTTTTTGCGGGGGTGGGGTGTACCAGGAATTGAACTTACAGCCTCGCTCTTGCGGCCCAGATGCTGTGCTGCTGAGCCATATCTCGGGCCCTAAGAGGTTGTGTTCATTCGCTGCTTGCTCGTTTGGTTTATTTTTTTTTTTCACTTGAGACTCCCTTTGCATAATCTGTTCAGTTTACCTAAGGCTAGACATTGTACAGGACTTGTTTTCCTTCTAGTGCTGTCTTTATTTTTGATCTCTTTAGGATCTTCTTTGTAATTACATTTTTAAACATGGGCACAAACTTCTTGCAAGATACACTCGACTTTCTTTCACTTCGTTGACTTCAGCCAAAAACAAAATGTCTTGGTTTAAAAAAGAGTAAAAGAGATCAAAAGCCACAGCAGTGTTTGTGGAGGCTTTATAAAGGGTATCAGAGCCCATTGTTCATGGTATAGTATGCCTTTAATTAAACACTCCAGCGGGCTGGGTACTCAGATGGCTGCCTCCTTTAATATCCAGTATTGAATGTCACCAGTTACTGAATTTGTACCACGTGAGAAGCACTGAAACAAGAGTGAGGAAGGAAAGCAAAACGAATGCCCTCTGTCCCCAAGGAATGACAGAGGAAGATTGTGGCTGGAGACCCCCAAGTTACCATCCAATCTGTTCCACCTAGAGCTTGGTAATCACAAAGATGTTACTGAACCTCTCTGAGCTTCTGATTTCTCATATTTAACCATATTGTGGAGATGGAATGAGATACACCCAAAATAACTGACATATCACCTGGTACTTGGTGGTACTCAGGAAATTGTAATGAGTGAGGTGATGGCTGTAGTAGACCCATTTATGGTGGGCACGGTGACAGTGGGGTGGTGGACGTAGATGTGATGGTGATAATGGAGGAAGTGGTGGAGGTAGCGATGGTACCAGAGGAAATGCTAGGGGTCATGCAGGTAGTGGAGATTTTGGAGATGGTAGAGGAAGAGATGGAGAGATGATGCAGTTGGTACAGAAAGAGATGCTGGAGGCTGTGGAAGTGGTGGAGGTAGGGATGATGGCGGCAGTGGAGATGGTGAGGAGGAGGAGATGATGAAGAGACAGGTGGTGATGGGTTCAGAGGTGCTGGAGGTGGTGCTAATGGAGAAGGCGATGGCGAAGGTGGAAAGGCACTGAGACCTGGGCAAGGTGGTTCCCTGGCGACAGCAGTGGTCTGTCTTAGCCGCAGTTGGCTTCCTCTCATTCCTAACAGCCATGTAGGCGCTCACACTCCTTTGTAGGGGCCAGTGCGCGCTCTATCTGCTGTCAACTGCTGATTTCCACTGATTGCCTCGAAAGAGCCGCAGTTCAGGTGACTGGTGGGATCCGCGTTCGTGGGAACGCGGGGCACCAAAGGCGGCGGCAGTGAAGAGCGCGCCCCAGCGCGGGTCCCAGAGCCCTCGCACAGCTGTGCAGAGGCTGACGAGCGTGGCAGGCGGGCGCACTGCGCGGTGAGGGCTGCCAGGGCTTCTCTGTCCCGCGCACCGAGTCGAGCCAGGAAGTGAAAAGATCTGAGTCATGAGGGAAGCTAGGGAGGGGTCCCCGGGCCCAGGCAGAGGCGCGCGCTGTGTGAGGGAGATGGTGAGGCCGACGCGCAGCGCAGGGGGATCGCGGTCAGTCCGAGGCCAGCCCGCGCTGCACGGCTTCGGGGGCTCTCGGGATCATAGTGTCAGCACAGCTCCCAGACACCAGGGGGCGACGCAGTGTCGCCAAGGAATCACAGCGACCTTGATCAAACCGGAGCAGCACCCTGGTGCAAAGGTGAACCCCTTCCCCAAAGGAAGAACTCCAGGGGAAAAGCAGGGTTCACAGAGTCTTTCTTTGAAAGCTTTCGGGATTGCCACCAAAATCGCCTCTCCGAGTCTGCACAGCTGGATTCTTGCAAAAAGCGGCTCCCTCTTGCCGCCGCAGCTGCCTGATTTTTCCCTGGCTCTGCCCGACCTCGGGCCCTGCCCTCCTCCCAGTGCTCCTTCCACCGTCACCATCGCCCGGCGGTGGCTGCTTTGGTTCCAGCTCGGGCGCCAGGTGTCTGCCCTGCCTGCACCCCAAGGATGAGCGATCAAAGGAGGCCTGCGTCCGCCTTCAGCCCGCTCGTTAAGCTGCTGCCCGCCCCAGGAACAAGCGCTTCTGCGCGCCCGGGAAAGAGGACAATGTCGGGGCTGGGTGCTGAACCCCAGACCCCGCGCTGCAGTGCTGTAGGGCCTGCCTTTCTGCAGGGGAGCCCCAGCAACATCATGGGCAGGAGCCAGGCATGGTGATGCAGACCTGTAATCCCAGCGCTTGGAAAGCTGAGGCAGGAGGATTCCTGAGAGTTCAAGGCCAGCCTGGGCTGCAAAATGAACTCAAGGCTAGCCTGAATTACATAGCAAGACCCTGTCTCAAAAACCAAAAATAACAACAAAAACCCAGAGATATATATTTATCACCCTAAGATGAAAGTAAGCATTATGTACTGCAAACATACTAATAAATTTTTTCATTAAAATAACATTACAAAGCAGAGCCATGCCAGTATGTGGCTCAGGGGCAGAGCCCATGACCGCATGCACGAGGTCCTGGGTTCGAGCCGCAGTGCCACAGTCGGTCGATCCGGTAAGAAACGCATAAACTGGGATCCCTGAAGTCGCTCCCGGACAGGCGGGCTCCTTGGCCTAAGAGGAGAAAGGAAAAGCGACTGGGAAAGTGCGGCGAGGTTAGAGCGGCTGCTGTGTCCCAGCACGGAGCGGACCGAGCCAGCTCACGTCACCACCTTGAAGGGGTGGGGACTCGGGAAGCCAGGTTCCCGCAGGGCGCTGCGTGGCGCCAGGCCGGGTGCAGGTGCCCCTGGGTGTCACGGTCAGGACGCTGACTTCTCAGAGACCTGCTCACCCGCCGAGGCTCCCCTATGCTGGCGCCGGTGACTCTGCGCGTTCTCTGTACTCGCCACCCTTCCCCTGGAAAGCTGGTCTCCAGGAAGGAACCAACAGGGGTCGGGGTCCCAAAATCAGGGTCCGTAGCACAATGAGAAGGCCTCCACCTCCGGGTGAAGCATCTCGTCTGTGGGAGAAGTCACTTGAGTTGAAGCGGGAGTCGGGAAACAGCAGCGTGTGGCCTGGGGTCTTGCTGGGCAGGGTTAGAATTGGTTCCGTATTTCAACTACAATGAAATATCACTGGAGGGTCTTAGGGAACCGTAGTCATTCACACTTGAGTAAAAATTATTTTAGCCTAGCCCTTTCTCCTATGAATTCTTTTAGCTCTGTTGAAATTAATCCTTATAGGGCCGGGGGTTTAGCTCAGCAGCACAAGCGCTTGCTTGGCAAGCTCGAGGTCCGGAGTTTAATCCCTGCTCCTTATGGTTGGGGGCAGGGTATGATTCAGTGGTAGACCATGTGCTTAGCATGTGGAAAGTAGTAGGTTCAATTCCCAGCACCGAAAAGAAAAAGAAATGAATCCCGAGGTAAAAGCAGTAGGAGAGAGGGTAGAACCGTCTCAGAGTTGGAAAACGGCGGTAGCAAACATGCCTGGCTGGTGACTGGGTCGAACTTACAAGGAAGAATACACAGTTCATTCGTGGCTGCAGTTCACTACAAGATTAGGAATTTTGAGCTGGGAATACAGCTCAGCAGCACGGTGCCTGCCTGGCAAGCACAGGGTCATGGGTTCGATTTCCAGTACAAAAAAAAATGATTAGGACTTTGAGTTTCTGTGACTTTTCTTCCTGTTTTGTTTTCAAAGACTTCCGCAGCCTGGAGAATCCGTGTGCGGTGGGGACGGGCTCCTCGTGTGTCTCACATCTCTGTGTGTCCTCAGCTTGCCCCGAACCCGGGCGGCGCCTGCGTCCGCACGCACAGCCCCGCCTCCTCCGTCTCCCACGTCCGCGGTACTGTGTGTCGCTTTTGAACGTCCTCACCAATCGCTGTTTGAACAGTAAAGTAATTCTAAATAGTCACACTTTAAGATAAAGATCCCTTCTCCCCCTTTCCTGTGATTTTGTGTATGTTACTAGGAGCTATGTAGTTGGATTCAGCTAACTTTGCATTCTCACCGTAACACAGTTACTTTGCCATAGAAAGGCCTACTTTAGGCACAGAAATGTTTGATTTGAGGTTTAAGAAAATAAATGTCTATAGGAAGCTAATGAATCACTAATGCTTTTATCAAAATAATCTGTACAGCACCTGGGAGGCTGAGGCAGGGGCATCATGATCTTCGCGTTCCAGGCCCGCCTGGGCTGCACAGTGAGACCCTGCCTCAGAAAAATCACACAGAATAACGTTTACAACTAGGTTTCTAAAGCCCCACTATCACTTCTTTCCCCAACTCAGTGAGTGCTTTGTGTGGTCCCTGTCACTGCCCCTCCGTCCCCTGTGTGAGACCTTCAGATGCCTGGCACACGGCCACCTGCTTCCTGCCCGTGGCTCCCTGGAGACACTCGGACACCACAGCGATGCCCAGAAGTGGACACAACCAGGAAGACGAGCAGCCCGACCCCCGCCCGGCCCCCCAGGGTGGAAGAGGGTGGGCGGGTCCGTGTACACCCTGTCTCTACCTCCTTTAGCACCCCCCCATCACAACCACGTCCGGAGGGCACAGGTCATGCTGTCTGGTGGTCCCCGGTGACTGGCTGTGACTGGTTTCCATGGTGGTGGAGCGGGGTGTGTTTCTGCAGGGCAGCAAGCACTGAGCCTCCAGAGACAACGCGGCCAGGCCTCACGTTACCTCCTCCCGGGCTCCCGGCTCAGACAGCGCTCCGAGTCCGGAGCCCGAAGCTGGCTGTCGGCTCCTTGCAAGCGGCCCTTGTTACACTTCCGGGGCATCTGAGGGCTCACTGTTACACCCCGAAGTCTGTCAACATAATTAAGTGAATTCTATTACAAACAAGGGGGAGGCTGAGCAGAGCCATGCTTCGCATGCTCGAGGGCAGGTTTGCTCCCAGCTCGAGGGTTCAGTGGGAGCCGCAGAAGCTTCACCCTGGAGTCTCCCTGCACCGACTGGACCCGGGCAGGGGGTTCCTCGGTGTGAGTATTTCCAAACTATGGACCGGAAAGAGGTTTCAATCTAATAACAATAGCTTATGTGAAGATGAAACTAGATGAGATCAAGTAAAAGACAATGAAGCCAGGCATGTTAGTGCACACCTGTAATCCCAGTGCTCTGGGAGGCTGAGGCAGGAGGATTTCAAGGTTGAGCCCAGCCTGAGCAGCTTAGTGACTTAGCAAGACCCTGTCTCAAAATGCAATTAGAAATCGGAAAAGAACTGGATGTAGCTCAGGCAAGGGTCCTGGGTCCAGCCCTCAGTGTGACGGAGAAAGTGGCCCCGACCTGGCCTCTGCCGCACCCAAACACACAGCGGGCCCTCACTTCCTGAGAAGCTTCCCTGAAGGTTTCAGTGGGGAAACTGAGGCACCCGGGAGGCTCGGCCCCGGAGGGGGACTGTTGTGCGCGAGGCGCAGGGCACCGGCGTCCGGCCGCCGCTGCTCGTCCCTGGAACACAGTGTAACCGCTGCTCTCTGTTTCTGTTCAAGGTGTCATAAAACTGAGCTCGGCCGTGGAAGGTAGGTGCTGCCGCCCGAGACGACGCCGTCCCGCTCGCGGCTGCGCGTGGCCTGTGGCTGACGAGCTTCCGTGGCCGGTGTCCGTCTGCGCGTCCGTCCTGTGTGCTGCTCCTGTCTCGTCGTGTTGTGCCGCAGCCGCCGGCCTGGCGGCCTGCTGTGTCGCCCGCGGCCCTGTGTGCCGGCCGGGGCCAGGACGGCAGGAGCCCCACGGGGCCCGCCCGGCGGGGCCACGTCCTGGGTGCCCTGGTGCGGACTGCCCCGGAGACCGGGCCACCAGACGCCCGCGGCCTGCTGGGAGGGGGCCCCGGCCTCACGCGGCCCTTCTGGGCGGGGAGGGCCGAACCCCTTGGCGAACCCCTGCGCTCGGGGGCCAGGCGGGGCAGAGGGCCAGAGCCAGCGGGCCAGCGGCCTGCGGCGGGCGCTCCGCTGGGGTCCCCAGGCGGCCGACGCAGATGGGCGGCTCCGGCAGGGCCGCGCGGGTCCCCGTCTTCTCTGTGAGCTTTGTGTTTGCTGGGTTCTCGTGTGTGGTCTGCTTCCGAGACGTCGTGCTCAGGCGGGTCGCTTGGAGGGGGCTTGCGGCTCCGGGAGGTGGGGACGGAGCGGTTCGCAGGGTGGGCCGGGGGCGCCCAGCCGAGGTGGATCGGGGGCGCAGAGGGTCCGGGAGCGCGGCGGATCCGTGGGACCCCGTCGCGTTCCACAAACTCAGCAGGCTTAGCGGGTCGGGGCCTGGTTTCACCCTAACACTGAGAGCGAAAGGAAAGAAAAAGCTGGCGCAGGCGCACCTGTGATCCCAGGGCTCGGAGGCTGAGGCAGGAGGGTCACACATTTGAACCCTGCCTGGGCGAGTAGCAATGTAACAAGTCCCTGGCTCAAAATGAAAAAAGAGCTGGGGACACCGTGCAGTGGAAAGCCCCAGTAAGGCAGAAGAACAGGAAAAGGTCCCTCAGTGCGAATTCAGGGTGGACAGAGTCGATGATATTAGGTCACCTCAGAACAGAGTGCGAGGTCCAGGCCCCTGCTAAACCGAGCAGAGATTAGGAATCAGCCAGGCGTGGTGGCACACGCCGGTGATCCCAGCACTCGGGAGGCTGAGGCAGGAGGATCCCTGAGAGTTTGAGACCAGCCTGGGCTGTGTAAAAGCTCCCATCTCAAAAAACCAAAACGAAACAGAAAAACAAGGACGGAGACATAACAGATGTTTTTAAGGGAGTCAGAAAGCCAGAAGAACATCAGGTAAGGTTTAAACGATCGTGATCATTCCGCTTGAGGGTCCTACTGGGGGTGCGGGTGGGGTCTGTCTGAACCCCCAGTTAGGCTCTGCAGAGAAACATGGGAGTTTGAGGGGAAAGCAGGGCAGGAAACCGAGAAATGTCAGGGCCTGCGCATCCTTCTGAATCCTGGGACGTGACTCACAGCTCTGGTGTGACGTCATCAGGCAGCATGACGTCATCGGGCACAGAGCTGGCTGAGTGCGGTGCAAGCTTGGCGCTGGGGGCTTTGCTGCTGTCGCGGGCCGGGGCGGGGTGGCCGTGCACGTGCGTGTGCGTGTGCGTGTGTGTGCTCACACACCATGCATGCTGATGGAGCGTGTGTCAGACTCCTGTGAGCTGCAGGACCGGGGAGCGGAGACCCTGTCGCTGCCCGGTCGGTCCCTGTCCCTTCCACCTGTGAGTGGACTTGGGCAGCTTCACCGAACCCGGCCCAGCCGGGAGCATCCTCTTTCCTATCCTCTAAAAGTGGCTCTTCTGGACTATCTGAGAACTCTGAAAATAGCATTGTGCTTGTAGGTAGGTCATTTTCTCCCCTTTTTAAGAAAAAAAGAAAAAGAAAACAAAAACAACTGTGGAAGCCATAAGAGAAAACAAAGATTTCATTTGCTGTTTTCTACCAAGGCCTTCGTCTTACCTTGCTCCAGCAATGGGTAGTCTGATCCTGCCCTATGGGAACATAAAGAAAAAATATGTTTAGATCATGTTAGTGCTAAGGCTGAAAGTGGGCCACCATGGTGCACACCTGTAATCCTAGCACTCAGGAGGCTGAGACAGGACAGTCTGGGGGAGTTCGAGGCCTGTCTGGGGCACATAATGCATTCAGCCTGAACTACATAGTGAGACCCTGTCTCAAAAAGCCAAAGTAAAAAAAAAAGTAGAATGTCCTTTGAAGGGCTTAGAGCGCATGCTCAAACAGAAACACCCATCACTGCTTTATTTTGCAAGCAAAAATATTTAATGGGAAACAATCAAATGTGAAAGAAGTGACTGCGAGTTCTATCCTGAACACGGGTGACTCTCACCTCTGGTTGTAGGCGGCTGTCCCACACTCCGACACCCCCCAGGTGACAGAGACATGGGACGGGAAGTAGCCAGCGCCACTGCGTGGGGAACCCATGGCCAGAATTCCAGAAGAGAATCTTCTTGCTCTTGAAGGGGTTTTGCCTCCTACAGCTGGAGCCGGGAGAGGGTGGGAGGGACCCATTCTTCCATGAGCAGGACCAGAGCTGCTGCACCCCTGGGTCCCGGCCACCAGAGCCACGCATGACCTGCAGACAGCTGTTTCTTCCCAGGTGGGGGAGTCCAGCCCACCAGGCATCTGTATCCAACCAGCAGCTGAGGTGCTAGACACAGGGAAGGTGGCAGGCTGGGGGACGCAAGGCATGTAGGGGCTGGGCTGGCTGTCACCACCAGTGACCAGTTTGTTTGTGACAAGACCCTCCAAAAGGAAACCTGTGGATGCTGCAGAGGGCAGGATCAAACCCCAAGGGCAGAGATCACCCGACTGGGCAACATCCCGTGTTTGCAAGCAGGAGCCAGGTATGTGGCACTCACCTGGAACTGCAGCACTCAGGAGGCCGAGGCAGGAGGCTCGTCATGAGTTCAAGGCCAGCTTGGGTTCCATACTGAGACCCTGTCTCAAAAAACCAAAAAGCAGAAATAAGTGAGCCCTCTGAGGGTCGTGGGGAGCTGACATGATTCTCATGCTGTCCCTCACCTGCCGTGGCTGTCACGTGTCTCACTTCATGGGTAAAACTTCTCCTGGCCCGTGGACACATCCTTCCTTTTTCATCACATTGTGCTGCTATTTTCAAAGCCTCGGGCCACTCTTTCATTTTGTGTGCGCCTAAAACCAGCACCATGAAGATGCTGCCAAGGTCTGCTGCCAGCTGGAGCAGTAGCCCGGCTTCCCATCTTTTGGCTGTAGGGGTTGAGTGCCTGGACCACTCAGCACTCTGAATCCAATTCTGAGGAGTAAATTTTTTATGCCACTGCCATTCTGGAACACAGTGCTCTACAGCTTTTTTTCTCAAAGCAGTCTCTCACTTTTACGATTTTGGGGCTGTGAAAGATAGAGTCCTACTCCTTCTTGCCCTCAAGCCATCTTTTCTATTCTCCTGTTACTTCTCAGCAACCAAGATCTCTTCTGCTCTATCTTTGCAGTCCACAGCTTTACTGGAGCTTCCTTTCTGACCATATTCATAACATTTTAAATCATTCTGCTCTTGATTCTCAAAATAAATCTGGCTAAATGCCCCCAACAGTAGCTATGCCACCACCTCAACATTTGACTGTCTTGAAATTTTTTCTATAAGATTAGTTCACTAACTTGAACTTCAGTCTCAGGCAAAGTCTCTGGACATGAGCAAAATACGGCAAAATTTTTGTCAAGCCATAACACACATCATCTGGAGTCAAGCATCCAGTGCAGTCCTTCTTCCCAGCAGAAACCTCCCAAGTCTGGTCTTTACTGGCAGGATTTCTATATGCCTTCTAGTCTTCTGAGCTCTGACAGGATCTCCCATACAGAATAGCCTAAGGTATTCCAGCACTATTTTTTCAGCCTCCATCTCTATACCTTTCCAATCTCTTCCCACAAGCCATTCCCAAAGGCTTTTGACCACATGGTCAGGTATAGTCACAGCAACAACCCCACTCCTGGTACCAGATTTTGTCTCCATTACTTTTGTTGTTGAGACAAAATACCCAACACCCAAAGTTAAAAGAGGAAAGGTTTATTTATCTCATAGTTTGTAGAGTTTCAGTCCATAATCAGCTAGCTCCCAGGCAGGGCAGCATGGCAGAGGGGCAATCAGTCATGGTTGCAGAAGACAGCAGAACAACAGGAGCAAAAGGAGGAGCAAGCCTCTGTTCCCCTCTTATATTGTAAGCAGGTCTAAGGTAGCACTGACACCCCCAACACTCAGCACTAGAAAATGAACCAGTCAAAAACTCGAGATTCAGCCACCTCTGAAAAGCCTGCCCCCCCCATGACTGTATGCGGCTTTGGAGGGACACCTAACATGCTGTGATTCTAGCATAATGGCCTCACAGGACAAGGCCCTTCTGGAGAGGCAGAAACAGAGCCCAAGACCCCAGAAATGAAAACAGGCCAGAGGAACCAGGGAAAGGTTTGTCTGTTTGCAGCCCAGCTCAGTGTCAGCTGCTCTGACCTTGGATGACCCTTGGCAGCCTGTCAAAGCCCTGCCACACTCAACCCTCCAGGTTTAGTCTCTCCCCTTCTCCCATCTTGGCACGCAGAGCAGCACACGGGAGCCCTGACCTAGGGGGTTCGGCTCTGGGCTGAACCCCCTAGGAGCTGCTCTGGGCTGGACATCTTCTCCCGGACGGGGCACAGGGCAGCTGTGAAGGCTGGGCAGAGGCTGGCCGCCTTACCTGGTGATCTCCCTACAGGATCCCTCTGCCAGTGGCTGAAGACCTTGCAGACAAACGCTGGGCTCCCCTGGACTCTGCTGCAGCCCACACTGTACACTTCACCCCAGGAAGAGCCAGCCTGAACCCGTGTCTGCCTTCACAGAACAGGGGGACAGGGTTCAAATCACCCTGCTTGGCTCCCTGACATCTTTTGGAGAGCAGAGCAGCTGACCAGGAGCCAGGCACCACCCCAATTTGGGGTGCTCAGTTGAATTAGGGCAGAGGAAGAAGGCTCTTCAGGCTGGTATAATGAAGTCCCCTGCCAAAGACAGAATGCATCAGAACTGGAAATGCTTTATAGGTCTTTTTGAGGCAGGGTCTCGCTGTGTAGTTCAGGCCAGCACTGAATTCACTATGTAACACAGGCTGGCCTCAAACTGCAGTCATCCTCCTGCCTCAGCCTCCCGAGTGCTGGAATCACAGGTGTGTGCCATCATGCCCTGCTTGATGGCTGGCCTTCTCAAACACAAACTCCTAAAACTGGGTTTGGAACACACATACCACAAGAAAGGCTAGAAGGACAGAAAGTTCTCATATCTAAACTCCTGAGATGGAATGCCTGGCTGCACTGGACTAGGGTATAGCGTCGGTCTCGGACTCCTGCCTGGCGTGCATGAAGCCCGGGGCGGCGAGTGATCTCCAGTACCAGGAAAACTAAATAAGATGAGTTACCCTGGACAGCAGTGTCTGACAGGTAAAGTGGGATCAAAACAATGTTGCACTCCAGATAGTTAACAGGCTTAAATACAATGGGACGATGTTGAAGAATCTAGTAGACTGAGCTCATAAGATCAAACTCTCTCCGCCTACACACACTCACACATCCCACATCTTGTTATGGTACCCAGCCTGGCCTCAAACTTTAAATCCTTTTGCCTCAGCCTCCTGAGTAGAAGGGTTTGCAGGCACTTTACCAGCACACCTGGCTGAAAACAAAAGGGAGGAGGAGTTTGCAGTACTGGGGAATCAAAGTCGTGAGCACCCTGCCCCTGAGCTGTGTCCCCAGCCCTGCTGAGAAAGGACCTCGCAGAGTTGTCCCAGTGGGGCTTAACTTACACTCTTCCTACCTCTACCTCCCAAAGCGCTGGGGTCTTAGTCCTGGACAACCATGCCAAGCTGGAAAAACGTTCCTGTTTGTTTTGAGTGCTAAAGATGAAACCTCAGGCTTCTCAAAAGCTAGATAAGTATTCCATCACCAAGTACCTCCCCAGCCCTGCAAAAGCTTTTCAAAGGGCTAAATCAGTAGGGCATGCTGGTGCTCGCTCATCTAATAAACCAGCACTTGGAAGGCTGATGCAGGAGGGTCACCGTGCAGTTGGAGGCCAGCCTGGGCTGCATAGTGAGTCCAGGCCAGCCTGAACTAAAAAGTGAGACCCTGTATTTTAAAGAAGGAGAAGGAAGAAGAGAAGAAGAAGAGGAAGGTAGAGGAGGAGGAGAAGAACTCATACATGAGGGAAAGTAGCTCAGAACAAAGTGTGGCCTCTTCTACCCAATAAACTAAGCCTACTTCTTGTTCTTTTTTTTTTATTATTTATTTTTTAAAAGGCTTTGGCAGCAGGAATATAGTGTAAAACTCATTGGAAACACTGAAAGACATCGAAATAGACACAAATACACACTGTGCCTATACATTACACTTCTTCCATCTTTCTGTGAGGTCCCAGTGGGGCGCTGAGGGTTCGCAGCTGCAAGCCTGCGCTGGCCTAGTCTGCCCAGTGCATCGGCCTCTGCGTGAGGGAGCTCTGGTTAGCGGGCGCTACGGACTCAGGGCGCGGACGCGGAGGCCACCGAGCCCTGCGCGCTCTGGAGCGCGGGATCGCGGCCGGGTGGCGTTGTCACTGCGGATGCCGGAAACGTCGCCGCCGGGTGACGATGACCATGCGCATGCGCTCTTGCGCCTGCAGGATCTTCTCCAGCTGGGGCCGGCTGTAGCTTTTGGGGTTCTGGAAAGGGATGTCGTCGGGCAGGCCTGTGAGCTCCACGGAGAAGGAGCTTTCTTGAAAGTGCTTGTAAGGGACCATGACGGGCCGCTTCAGGCCCAGGGCCTGGCCGTACCGCTCCCTGAAGAGCTCCCTCACGCGCTCCCGGAGGATGGTGACCTCCCCCAGGCTGCCCGAGCCGCCCTGCGCAGGCTTCGGGCTGCGCTGCTGGCTCGGCCCGGGCGCCGTGAGCGCCATCTTGTCGGCCGTGGCGGGGCTCTGGGGGCCCAAGGCGCACGGCTCCGGGGAGGCGGCCACGGGGGGCAGCCCCTCGAGGGTCATCCAGCCGGGGTCGCTCTGGGTCCGGCCGCGGGGCCCCTGCACCGGACACGGGACACCGCGGGCCTCCCCGTGCTTCCGGTCGGGCGGGCCCTGGACCTGCTGCGGCGGCACTTTGGGAAGTCCCGCATCGGCGCCCTCGGGAAAGCCCTGGCTCCTCCGGCCCTGGTCCGCCAGGGGGTCCCTCCCCGGATAGTCGGTGACAGGACGCTTGGCGGCGTCACCGGTCAGCAGCTCGGGCCTCCTGATGACGAAGCGGACGCTGTCGCTGGCGTCCAGGATCCGGCAGAGCGCGCTGTCATCGAAGCCGTCGGGCCGGCGCAGGGAGAGGCCGTCGGGCAGCCCGGTCACGAACAGCTCCTCGGGGTGCAGCTGGAAGGCGGAGTAGGGCACCTGCACGGGCCCCGCGACGCCCAGGGCCTCGGCGAACCTGGCGTTGAAGAGCAGCTCCACCTGCTCCCGCAGCACCCTGGCCGAGTACTCCTGCAGCGACTCCGCCAGCCACTCCACCAGCCACGGGCCCTCGTCGCAGGGCGCCGGCTGCGTCCCGAAGCCGGGGCCCTGGGACGGCGGGTGGCCCAGCGGCCAGTCTGTCATCTCCTCCCAGGCTGCCAGAGGGTCCGAGACAGCGACCCGGGGGCTGGGCCGCAGCTCCCCGCAGGCTGCCCAGCTGCAGGCTTCAGGGGCGCCGCCCTCGGCTGACCCCGCGGAGGTGTCCTTGCGTAGGCTGGCCAGCTCCGGGCTCCACTGGACGGTCCGCGCACCCAGGCTCCCCGTGACGATGAAGCGGACGTTGTGCCGCTCCTGCAGGATCCGCCTCAGCTTGGCGGCCCCGTAAGTGCAGGGGCGCCGGAAGGGGATGCCGTCCGGGAGGCCCAGCACCCGCACGGCCTCCGGCTGGCAGGCGAGCTTCCTGTAGGGGACGCGGACCATGCGGCTCTGGCCCAGGGCTTCCCCGAATCTGCTGTTGAACAGGATCTGCACGCACTCCCGCAGGGCGTTGACGTCCCTCGTGTCCCGGATGAAGGCGCCCCACTCCTCTGACTCGTCGTGGACAATGGAGAAGAGAATGTGCTTGCGGGAGTGGACGTTCTGGGTGAGAGGCTCAGTGGGCTTCTGTCCATAGAAGCCAGAGACATCCGGGACTCC